>CAJUYH010000303.1:0-10612 GCA_910591685.1 Galerucella tenella | reverse complement strand
TAGTAGTAAGAGTACTAAATGTAGCAGCTAGGGAAAAAGGAGAAGAAGAAAAGAGATACAGATACATCGTGAGATAATGTTAGCTATTGAGAAGTAGAAGAGCGTCTCGCGTATTTTCATCCCCCTTTTGGCTCACGCTCACTCTTTTTCTCTCTCTTCCTCTCTCCTTCACTCACTCTATGCTCTTTCACGACGTTGGTAGGTCGAGGTTCCATCAGTTTGTCTCATTTCCGGGATCCAATCTCTCGGCTCGCTGGTAGCTCGACGACCCGACCCCCCTGAAGTACCGCTGGTACGCCACCACCCAAAGGCACTTTACTGTTCTATCGTGTTGTACCGCGCCAACGGCAGGGGTGGTATATATGTAATGGCAACAGTAGCGCCATCACCGGTAGCGTTACGTAGCTTCAACGTCAACCACGATGATGCGATAATTCTTACTCTTCGATATACTATTATAATTTATGTATTTGCGATAAAGATTATTGTAGATAGAGCGACAATGCTCTAGTTTCATGTGTGTTTCATGCGAAGAGTGTTTATATGTGTGGATGTGTGGGCGTATGTGTGTGTCATACCGATCCGAGTTCATATATGTATATGTGCGAGAACTGGCAAATCACTCGCGAACGATAAATGTCGAGGCGCGCATGATAGAGATGATGTTAGCGCGTAACTACTATAAACTTTTTGTATATATGGTTAGTCGCAGTGGTATAGGTGTGTCGATATGACTCTTAGCGTGCTTGAAAGTTTATATATGCTCGTAGTCCAAGTGTCAAAACTCACAAAAGCAAACGAGAGTTGGCTGGCGTGCAAGCGTGTTGTAAATTTTATCCATTTCACCCATTATAGATGGACTCATGTCTTGCGCATGACATTTCTAAATTTATATATGATCTTCATCAGTAAATATTTCTCTCCTCAACTATGATGATCATCATTTTGTTTGATGAATCAAACTTTGGCAAGTGAATGACTTGTTGGCACTACTCTTCATCGCGACTATTGGTTAGATTGTTTACTAGAACTTTTACAAATTACAATCGCTCTTCAAACAGATTTTTTATTTAGCTATAGTGCTCTTACAATTTTATTTTGTTTATGTATTCATTTATTTAGTTTCAACACGTATGAGTGTTTAATGACCGATCTGTTTATCGATACATATGTATACATATATATACATTTGCTGTGTGATTTATTTCGAATTTCAATTAGTATTCCTTGTTTATTAGTGTGTAAATCAAAATGTTTGTTCATTCCAAGTATCTAATGGGTACAATGAATAAAACACGAATTCGTAATATATAAATCTTTTCCATATGTCGTGTTTGATCGACAGGTTCATACGTTAATTGGCGGGTGACGCTTTTTTTTCTATTGTTTTCATTTCGTTTTTTTTTTATTTTCCTTTGTTCGTTGTTATTATTTTTTTTATTATTTTCTTTTTTTGCATTCGAGGCTAACGAGTGACCAAAAGTTCAACAGGTGTCGTGGCAACGAGGGGTCGCGGTGAAGTTTTATTTGTCCGCGCGAGCACGGCGAAATTGCGCGAGGGGAATATGGCAAAAGCTAGCAGCGAGCGAGTGTGCAGTTATGGATGAGGGAAAAAATGTATATATATATATATACAAAATGGAACGCGTAGTTGAGCGAGTGGCAGAGTCTATTTGTTCACCCCGTGTTGATAAAAAAAAATGTGAGAGACCTTCGCTTACTAAATACGTATATACAAGCCAACCTCGTTACACTGAATTGTCGATTTTTTTTTATCCACTTGTGCGTCTCTTTCATTTTCGGTGTATCTCCCTATACTTCTTCGTTACATATAGTTGTTTTATTCCGTCGGTGATTTTTTTCCACTCTAGTTTAACACAAACACACGCAAAATTACATTATTTATATTTATTCTATTGTTATATATATATATATATTTTTTTTTATTATTCAGTCTTGTCTTGTTTCTCACTGTACTGTCGGAATTTGATCGTGTATAATATTTTTTGACATAAAGAAAAACTCGTAACGTACGTGCGCTGGTTTTTAATATTCAATGCGAAAGAAAAACGGCCGCTCCGCAACTTTATTATATCTCTGGAGGTATATATATATATTTATATATATGTATCAGAGCGAGAAAACAATTTATTTTCAAAGATATCGATTGAATCGAAATTTTTTTGTCTTATCCATTGTATATTGTATTACAATACTTTTTTCTATTCCAAATCCATTCAATATATGATCGTGATACAAACATAGACACAATAAATATATAACTATACTCTACAAGTCAATAATATTTTTGTATTTAAACATATATATACACAATGAATCGAAATCATGATTGTTTGACATGATGATTATTTTTTTTTCTGTGTATACAGGCGGCGACATCAAGGGGCCATCAAGAAATTTCTATCTGTCACCGCAATTCTCCTTTTGCTGATATCTGCAAAGTCATCGTCATCATTGGGACACGAGTTGGAAAGAATGAATGTGAAGATGAGATGCACCTGAAGATAGACTTGTACTCGTTTGATTGACTGCAGTACAATATATAAATGTTTTCTCATCAACGTGAACAATAAGAAAGAAGAATTAAAAAAGCATTTTTTTTCCCCTTTTCAATTCAATATGATGAGTCAAATGGGAACGTATATGCGTCAACAGTTAATAGATCGATACTCAAAAGGATAGATATATATATATATTTTTTTTTCCTCAGTCTAAATATATATGTTGTATCATTTAAATTTTCGAGTGTACGAATATACCGTTAATTTACAGCAAGCTGCGATGCGCGGTAGCGTCCCATCGACATTATACCGCCCTCGTATCTGATAGCTCTCGGGTACTCGGGCATTCGTTTATTTATCGCACGGAAATTTCGCTGATTAGCATCGTGCGGACTGCACTAATGCGTTGTCTCGTAATTCATCGATTTATACAGGTCTCTCGGCGCACCCCCGTTCCCATTGAGCTCCAGCTTGTTTGGCACAATCATACATGTACCCAAATCGTTCACATCCTCTCATTCAGTAGCTCTGTAAAAATATCACAGCATATATATGAAAAAAAAATTATTTTCACATATCTTTTGCCTGTATATAGGTATATATATTTCATAGATATATCTAAAATGAGTATTGATGGAGTATCAAAACTTTCTGAATATATCTAAAAATTTAAAACCAGTTTTTGTCATTTATCAAACATTTAACAAATCACTTGACACATTCCAGAATTATTCAATGGCCGCATGAAACCGTTGGCCATGCATCTTATAAAATTCAGTACAATATATTATTTTTTATTATTAAATACGTTTTCATTCCATTTTATACTGGCCCTGTCTTTCTCCATCTCTATACTTTTCATCGCCTACTGATGAGATAAGTATTGAAATATCAACATTTATTTTCTAATTCAGAATTCAAATTTAAAATGATAAGAGGGAGTATCTACACTAAATGTATATATATAGAAAGAGAGAGAGAGAAAGAGAGAGATGTATGTGACATGATGGGATCGAGTGATAATGCTCTCCCATTTGGGACATCGTGTCGTAAGCGAGCGTCACATGAAATTTGTCATGGCTCACCCGTATAGTAACGAAACGATCGATGACTGGACATCGCATCAGGGATATACAGTGCAGGCTGATTATATATTCGGGTGGACTCAAGAGAGCAAGAGGTTGAATGAGAGATATAGAGAGTGGGTAAAAGAGAATATTTGTGAGAGAAGGATAAATTCAATGACAGAGAGGAAGAGAGAAAGGGTCGTATAGTCAATAACGATTGACGCGTGACATGACTGACTGACGGGTATAGGACGTGATCCATAGGTTTGACGGATGACCCTGCTTCCGTGCTCGTTGTAATCTGCCGGAAATACGTCACACACTGTTGTCAGGTGCACATTTCAAGTCAATATGATGTGATGGTAATCACTCTCGATTGATTATTTATCGACATAGCATATAGATAATATAATAATATATTGATGTTTCTGTAATTGCATTTTTTCTCTACAATATCCAAATATTAAAAAAATAATAATTTTACATAAATAAATATTTAGAATTTATATATGTATTTGTTATATATTTATATATATCTACACATATATATATATATAAATATATAAGTAATTAGGTGTGGTTATTATGCGTAATAACATATGCACTCGTATATAAGTATCGCTCTTGAACATCGAATGGGCGAATTACTTGGTGCAAAATTTATCGTTGCTGTTATGTTATGCCGCCACAATCCGTCATGTGTATACATTGCGTTTCGACTCTGCGCATGTACATTTTTATATATAGAGGCAACACGAGATACCGTTTTTCTCCTCGACGTTTTACACTATATATACATGTGTGTGTGTGTGTGTGTGTGTGTGTGTGGGTGACTTCATACTTCACCACCCGGTTTTCATTCACTTGGCCAAGTTCGTCTAAAAGCCAAAGTAAAACCAAATGAAAATTTATTGGCGAAATTCGAGTAAAACGGATAGATATAATCGTAAATTAAGCATCAAGAAAATATATTATATATGTATAGTAAAGTATGCGAACATTTGGCCCAATGGGCGTCCGCCAATTCTCTTCGAAATCATCTTATCGATATATTTCATTGTTTCGACCCGGTCGCACGTTTTTGGCGGATGTAAATCTACCGAAACGTCAGCTCTATACTGTATTGCTCCTGCTGCTGCCGGTGGTGCTGCTACAATGTGAAGATTATTTGTCCGCCCGCGTTTGAATAGATTGCGAGCACACATTGCGCGTTCGTTTGCTTGTTCACTTGCTCGAATTGTGGGCGTGTGACTGAATCACTACAGAGAAACAAAAAATCGAAGAAGAAGAACAAGAAAAAGAGGTAGAAGTATTGACGAAGGATCCACGTACACATCCACATATGATGTGATATCTTTTTCTATATACACAATATGTGTATGTACATACACACGCATATATATATATATATATATGTATGGTCGAGATTTCTCTTCTGCCGCGACACGAAACGACAAGGGAGAATGAAAAGAGGGAGCAAGTATGTTTATTGCTCGAAGCTATCTTTCCTAGCGAGGGTGGCTACCGCGTCACACAAAGTCATTTTCATAATTTGGCCGTTCGTATTCTCCGCGGCCGCGCGGCCCCGAATCGAACAACAGCGCAACCCGCGGGCGCGCAACTCTCGAGGACGCGTCGCGCGTTTCTCTTCATTTCTCTCTCGCTCGCCCATTCATTTCTGTAGCTCACTCCCTCCATCTTTGCTTATATTTCTCCTTCTATACTCTTTGTATTCCCCTGCGCGCAATGCGACCCATCTCGTCTGCATTGAGCGACAAAATTTCTTTTTCCTCAAGCAACAAACTCTTGGTTACGTTGTTGAAGGAAAAATAAAATTTCAAGAAATAAACAGAGAGAGAGACAAAGAGAGGGGGGGCACACTGTCTATCCATGTTTAGTGTTTAGTGCAGAGTGGATTCATTGGAAACACACAAAGTATACAGGCGATTTATTTTATTGATTGTTATTTTATTTCAAATACATCGTATATATTTATCTATATATATATATATATATGTATACATAAATTTATAATGCGACGTGATCAATTGTTTGTGTGTGTATGGCAACGTATATTATACACTGTATTGTCGTATTAAAATTTTTTTTTTTGCGTCACATTTACGAATGTGTCGTGGAGAAAGTATGTGATGTATATAATACAACTGCGATTATACACGTGAGTAGAGGCCAACAAGACGTACCGTCGGCACTTAACAGGTGCGACAGGTGAGATACGACGCTATATAGTAACCAACATTTCAAACCAACAACATATATGACTTTGGATAAAAAAGAAAAAATATATTTAAGATTATACCTGAAGAAACATTAAAAAACGAAAAATTTTTTTAACCAAGAGGTTGATTGCATTTGTCAGAAGCCTGTCCTACAGTAATAATGTGAGGAGTATTAGTGATGCGACCGAATGACCGACAAGCGTGTGTTTGTTTAAATATATGGCAGAATATGAGAATGATGTAGGGAGAGAGAGAGAGAAAGAGAGAGAGAGAGAATTGAAAGAGAAAGAGAATGAAAACAGTGCGTACATTGTGTTCTCCCTTTAGCTCTTTCTCTACGTATATATACGTTATATTAACCTTAATGGCTCGCAAGGATATAAAGCACATCCCGCGCATACACTAACTCGTTATTATTGCCGCATAAATAACGCGATAATCCTGCAGTGGTGAAGGCGGTGCTGTACATATCTATATATATATATGTATGAATATGTGTGAGTGCTTTTGTGTGTGTATGTAGATAGTCGTGATGCGAAAGGGGAAGTTGAGGCTTCCGTTTGCTTCCCTCTCATCTCACTAAGGAGATTTAACATCATATATCTATAGACAGATATTCTATGTATGTGCGAATGAGTATATATATATATATACACATTGGATATTTTGATTAAAATTTTATAATATAATTCAATTAACAGTCACTTTCAAACATTATATAGATTTAATCTATAGAAACAAATGGATAAAAAAGGTTATTACTTTTGTCCTTTGTAATGTTGAAATAAATAAAATTTTTTTTGAATATAAAAATAGTAAAAATGAAATTGTTGAACGCTTTAGAGACACTAGTTTGCACGAAACGGCGACATTTTTGCGATTCCACGACGTTGTTTCTCCAGGGTGGAGTTGTGTTTGGTATTAGAGGGGTTGCAAAGAGTGAGAAAAAGCGTTGGAATGATGCGGAGACATGCGAAAGAGAGTGAGAAGAAAATAGTGAGTGTAGTGTGGGCTTTTGCTTGGCAGGGCGCGCGTCAATAAGCGTCCATCAGGCGTAATGGCAGTGAGCGCCACCTCGGATGCATTTAGATGGCTGTTTAGCCCGCGGGCTTGTCTCCGTGTGGCCTCAACCTTTCTCTTCTTCGTCGGTCTCTCGCGTACTCTGTTTACTGATATATATAATATAACCACCCACTAGACGCGCACGTCTTTACTCCTTTTCCTGCTGTGGAACCGCGCGCCACCTACACTTGTCGATGTATGGCTTGAGGGAATTGCGCGACTGCTACGCCACCTTCTCCGCATCACGAAGCTTTCACTCATTGTCTTCTTGTGTGGATGCACGTATGTTTAACTTTGTTGTTCCACTATTGGGTTGAAACTTGTGTTTCCACGTTAGGGTTCCTTTGTAATTCCAAATCGTTAGGGTGAAGGTTTCCTCTTTTACTTTACTTTATACACTTTCGTTTCATCTTTTCCTTTTTTATTCCCACCCGCCTTTGCGCTTGAGTAATTAGACCGTCTATTTCCATTTAACTGATTTTTAATTAATTTGTATAAATTCATTCAGTAGCACGCGTCTCTTCGCGCAACATCTCTTTCATTTCTTCAATTCTATTTTACTTCTACGATATTTTCCCTCTTTATTTCTCCAACAGTTTCATGTGATAAGAATTTCACACATCTGCGACTACATATACAGTCGGTTGATGATGTGAAATGAATTTTTATATTGCAAACTTAGTGTGGGTAAGAAAGAAAAAAGTTATGATAAAAATTTGAATATGTTCAATGTATAAGTAAAAAAAAAAGAAAAAATAAACAAATCGAATAAATAAATGAATAAATGACAAGAAATGAATATAAAAAAAAAAACGAAATATTATTCAACGTTTATGGATGCAAAAAAAGACTCTCGGTCTCTCTCACTCTATCCCTGTTTATTCTTTCACATTCGGATTAAGGACATTATTAACGGGGCAAAGTGGTGGTAGTGTTCGACATACTTACGTCCTTGCAAGAATACCCGACAATAAATATCTCGCGCGGACGCGTTTGAATAAAATGAGAATTTTATGTTACGATCTGGTGTCCGCGGCGTGTACGATCCAGTGAGATCCCTCGTGGGTTGTGTGGTTGGTCGTCGTCGATGCGACACACAGTATTATATCTCATCGCCGCAGATAAACATACATAAATGTATAGTTGAATATACATATACAAATATACATTTAGGATGGGCAATGGGGAAACATTTGGATGAGAGCTGTACTAGCGTTGAGCGTCCGGTGAACCGATCAACCGACACACCTAATGGTAATGATCAGTTTGGATCTAATGGTATTTACATTGACTAGGAATCAATGGTTGGTGAGATCCAGAATGGAATACGAAAACACAATTATAAATCACGTACGAAGCCCGTGTGAGACTCAATACTTTGAGAGTAGAAAGAATAAGTAAACCTACATATATAAAGAACGAGGGGTCAGTTAGTAGAATACAGTTGGAGGACAGAGAATGAATAATAAAGAGTATGGGTGAGAATGAAAGCGTTTAAACAGAAAGAAGAAGGATGAATTTATATAAATCGTGACGGCTGAGCGAGAGATGTTGCTGAGTGCGTTCTTGAGTGCGAGACAGGAAAAGAGCAAGAAGAGCCACAAAGATAAGGTTCAAGCTAATGAATGGTGACGTGCTGCTTCAATCTCTGGCACTCTTGGTTGCTGACTCGATCTTATTGGGATATACAGACATTGTGATGTCTGCGTGTGCATGTGAGTTTGCATTTTTTTATGCATGGGTATTTGTTTCAGCGTGAGACGAGAGCGAAACAACAACATCAACAACAACGGCACAATATATACGCACACAGTCGCGTTTAAGCGAGAGAGGTGCGTTCGAGTGAGTTTAGTCAGGTTGAGAGTGTATATATTGCTGTGTGAGAAGTAAATGTTGGCCGTAATGTATGTCGTTGATGCGGGCCGCCCTGGTCGACGGCATCGCCAACACTAAACAACCCGATGGATCGCGATATCATGCCACTGACGCGTCACCACGCGAGCAATCGTGAATTTATTTTATTTTTCTCTTCTTTTCCTTTCATTTTCAATTTTATTTGTATTATCAACATGCAGTATCGTTTTTTTTTTTCGTCGCATTCTTTTTGCATTATAGATCTGCAATTTAATTTATTCAATTTATTTTTGTTTATTTTATACATGAATTATTCTGATGTCTTTTATTTATTTATGTTGTTTATATTTTTCGTATTTTACTTTATTTTAATTTATTTTTTATCTGTTTGTTTGGTTCACTATACCACACAATATTGGATGTTTTGGTGATGCTCATGTGTGCTTGGGATACCATGGTCCAACGAAATATTAGACAAGAGGGTCCACACGCGTACGCCACAAGCTATATTGCATCGTCGTACATATACATATATACATATATGTTCATAATATGTGTGCGCGGGAAGGGGGGGATATACAACAAAGTTGTGGTTGGACGGGGAATGATTTAGTCTCGGCGTCCTTAATGGAGCTATAAATACTAGCTTTTCGATAGTGGTGGGTGCGCATCGCTCCTCTCTCTATACTCTCTCCCTTGATTTCGTGCTCAAACTTTCCGCCGTTGCCTCGTCGATACACATATATCCAACATATAGACGCGCGCGTAAAGATTGTACCTTATGTATGGCGCAATATATACCATATATACGTACATATATGTATAGTATATATAATATAGAATAGAATAGCAAGACTTTGGGTAGTTGTTGTTATATATTGTCCTATAAGCCAGAAATAATAAAAACAAATTTACGACAGTTGAGATATTTTATTGAAAAAGTATATGAGTGACAGGCAATCTACGATATGCAATCGCGGCAACTGAACCACCGTCGTCATCTAGAAATAGCAATTGACCTATTTGCCATGGATAGAGGAATTAATGATGCATATTAATTATTACCAACTGGTTGTCAGATTATTAGATATAAAAATGATATGTATTTATATATAGCAGGCATCAGATATCATCTATAAGTATTGCACGGAAACCTTATCGTCTATACACGTGTGTGACAACTATAAAGAATATTTAGCTGCAGAAAATATATTCATACACATATACATATATATACATATATGAATGCATAGAAGAAATAATGTATTGGAATAAAATATATACTTGTTAGAATTTATGTTAATGGCGAGTAATTAATTTCAATCACGTGCGATCAGCAAAAGATTATATTTAAATAGATTGATAGTAATTCTACCGTAATTATTCTGGTACATCTGATATTTATTTTAATACATAAATACATATATATATATATATATATATACATTTTTTTAAATTTAACCAATGATTTTAACGGGTGGATAGTTGTTGGTGGACAATAGCAGAATAAAGTTGGATCGATCGTACGTAGGCGGGCAAGTCCAAGATAACGCTGTGGTCCCGCCCGACACGCATCCATCCAACTACATACATAAATATATATATATATATATATATGTATATATATAAATACGCCTGCAACAGCTCTGTAATTATCCACGTCCTGGAGAACCCATATACAACACACCGCTTACAACAGCACCCAATGCTATAAACACTTGTATATACGCGTAAATATATACACATATATTACATTTGTAAATTATATTTATATCTGTAAATAAATTCCCATTTTTATCTATACATATTATTGTTTGTGTTAAAAAATGAATGAATCAATATAAAGATATTTGAGAGTAAAAAAAAA
>CAJUYH010000302.1:28319-73737 GCA_910591685.1 Galerucella tenella | reverse complement strand
TCCGCCAAAATAAACAGTACCGAAACAGAGAGTGCTGTGGAGTAGTTTATGTAATATGGATTTGTCATATTTGACTTAACTGTCATTAGTTGATACATTAATAGTACGCTGCAGTTAAATTTGATTTAATAATGGTTCTAACAACGGAAGAAAAACTTTTTTTGGTAGAGCATTATTTTCGTTCATACGAAAAAGGTCGTAATGATAATCAGAATCTACTTACTGTCAACCAAGAGCGTTATAGAGAGAAAATTATTGTACCTTTTGTGAGAGATCTAAATAACTTTTGCCGTGCACGAAATCTACAGTTTCGCACACAATGGTTCCAACAAGATGGTGCAGCGAGCCATACAGCTGATGTGCGCACCTTAGACTTACTCCGTCAGCATTTCGATAATAGAATAATGTCTCGGGGAACAGACTTCGAATATCCTTCTCATTCACCTGATCTGACGCCACCTGACGCATACATTTGGTGCATAATGAAGGACAAAATATTTCTATCGGTAAATCTGCCAGCGAATATTGCCGAACTACGGGAAAGAATACAAAATATTTTTCGGCAGTTACATCAACCACTTTTTATAAATATGTTTTTGACTCACAAAATCGATATAAAGCTTGTTTGCGTCGAAATGGTGAACTTTTTGAACACTCACATTACAGAAATTAAAAATTATTTATTTTTGGTACTGTTTATTTTGGCGGATACTGTAGTTCAAGTTTATAGATAAAAATTTCATATTTTGGAACAATTCTGGAAGCACCTATTCCCTCGCTTGTTGAAGGCGTTTACTGCATCCTCTGGGACTGGAAGCTTTGACCACGCAACGCAGTTCGTCCAGCTTGTTGGCTTTGGCGATAACCTATTAGGCAGATCTTTTTTTTTCAACAAGTTATTAAGCAAAGGTGAAATTCTTTTCAAGCTAGCAGGTTGGGTTAGTGAGTAAAACAGTGCATCTATTTGATAAGCTTTTTATTTTTTAAAAGGTACCTATTCTTTATGTGTTTGATAAATATTAAAAAAACTATTTAACAAGTTTAACAAGTTAAAATTATTTAAATGAAAATGTTATTAGTTTAGTATTCGCGCTGAACCAAAAATGATTGATGACATAACGAGTACGTTCATAATATATAGACAAATTGACAGTGTGCTTGTCAGTCAGACAACGGAGTAAACGCTTTTCGTGGTGCGTTTGTGAATTATTGGAACTTTTTGGAACTTTAGTTCTTTACGTCAGGTTATGTTTGAGCGACCAGGGGTCGCGGCGCAAAAGATCTGACCGTTACGTTACGTTACGGTTATGTAACGTTGCTTCGTTATATGCCTTGCTTGTGCTCTCTCCTTAGTCTCTCTCTCGTTTACGAAGCAGCGATTCATAATGCTCTGGCCGGGATTCGAACCCGGGCCGCCCGCGTGGAAGGCGAGCATTATACCACTGAAACACCGATGCTATATTAAGATTCTATGCAAAGCTGGTAGTCGCAGTGCTGGTGATCTACTTTTTTGCGCGATTGATCTTCTTTGTTCATTTCGAAGAAATTTAAATTATTTTATTCGGAATTTATTTCAATACTATCGCGCAAAAAATGGTATAAGCATCTCGAACGTTAAGGGTAATTACAATGTTTGTATGTAGATTCCTCTCGTAAAATTGGACAAAATGATATGAGGATTAAGGGGTCTAGCACATTTACTTTTTGAAATACAGGGTGTTGAAATCTTGAAAACTTGAATGTTTTAATTCAATGGATGGATAAATTGATTTGACATTTGGCAGGTTGTTTTTAAATGTAAAAGGGCATATTTTGAAAGAATTAGTAGTTTGTGCAACTAGTGTGGATATGGACAATCCACACGAGTCGAGCAGTATATTTTTTCTACGACCCACTTAAGAAAAAATCTAGAAAATAAAAATTTCTATAATCTGTAATATAACTTCAAATTAAAAATTTTACAATTCAATTTTATGTTTCCACTAATTTTGTGGTAAACGTACAATTCTTGAATGTCCAATTTGTATAATGCTACGGTTTCCCTCATTAAATATACGATGCTGGTATAAGTAGATGTTGCCAGTCGGACTCCCTCATGAAGGGTACCGTACCATTATCTATAATAATAAATATTCTGCTAAATATTTCAAACGTCTACCTGTTGTCGTTATTAATATCAAGCAGAATAATTATTTAGAAATGAAATTAACAATAAAAAAAACTTCTTCACGGGGAGTCGAACCCGGGTCTACCGCGTGAGAGTCTGGTTTGCTTACTATTCGGCCACCGAGGCATATGCAAAATGTTTATCTATAACGTCAAATGTATTACATAATTTTTGCTTAAAAGGAACTAAAGTTCCTACCGTGTGTTCCGCGACACGTTCTACCTTTTTTTCAATTTTTGTCCCAAATTTGGCTAGAAGTGGAAAAAATTGTATATACACCATTGTTGAAGATATTTATAAACCGCGCACCTTATTCCGCTTGGTCAATAATAGTAGTCTTCACCACCTTAGTGTATAAGTGTTTATAGTGACAATAATTTCTTCACTTGATATTCCCTGGACCCATATTATAGTTGGAATCGTTTGTGTAGGTGGAACAATACACGCTTCAGGCAAGTGTTTTAAAATTGTTCAAAGATATTAATTATTTATCGTCTAATTGAATACATCGTTTATTTATTGTACTTGCTCCAGCACTAGTAATTATAATTTCATAAATTCCTTTTGCAAATTATACGGTGAATAACGTCATTTTTCCAAGATATTTAATTTTTATTTTTTCTTAATTTGTCCCACCTAAATATTCTTAGTATGTAAATATTTTTTCTTATACAATTTGTGTAGAATTTAACTATGATATAAATTCACTGAAGAATAAGTGGTTTATGAAAAAAATTAAAACCGGTTCATTTAAATGGTTATTTCAAGACTATATAAGGCTCGTTTAGAGTTGTGTATTATTAAAATGCACAGTTTTACTTTAAAAGACTCGACAAGATATATTTCAAACTAAATTTGTTGCATTATACGTCTACACTGTCATTTTAACGGGAATTCATGTCATTATTAAGTTTCCACTACTACTAAGAAGTTGACAATTACTGCGTCTTCCAGTCAACTGAGTTGAATTTCTATATCAATGATTAATCATTTTTCCTATTGTTAACCTAGAACAATAAAGGATAAATTCAAATTTAAATTTTGAGAATACAGGATAGCAGTTTAACAAAAACTTGTGCTTCATTTGTATACCAGGAATATTGTCTTTAACATATTTGCTGCTTGAAATTACCTTACAAAATAAAATTATTTGAATAGAAATGCCATTAGTTTAAAATTCACGCTCAACCAAAAATAACAGATGACATATAAGAAGTGCGTTCATAATCTATGGGTTAGCTTAGGTTCTATGTGAGTGGGGCCTTCTCGCCACCTCCACTGCGAGCCCCATTAGGTCTATTGTGACTCACCCCACAAGCCTGTGTTTCTGACGAAGTGCATGGTTGTATTTGGTGGTACTTTTTTGAAGCCGTTCGGCTCTAAGGTACTAAAACCGAATATATTATACCTTACCCTGCCCAAAGCTGGTCATGAGCATATTATGTGCTCCGCAGTTTCGTCTTCCAAATTACAGAACCGCCAGTCGGAGGTCTAAACCAGCCTCATCTTCTTTAGCTAGTAATTTAGTCGACAATGTCCTGTCAACAGAATGCGTAGGTTTGTTCTACTTCGTTCCAGGATCTGCTTATTTTTTGTACTCGAAGGGTTAGGGAAGTATATGAACGCCTTCGAGTGAGAGAGCCCCGGTACGTCTGCTCAGTACGTGTAGGTTTTCCTCTCCGCCCAGGTAGCTATGGCTGATCTAGCAGTGCTTTCCGCAATGCCAAAATGGTTCAGGTCCGATGAATAGGTTCTTTGATCCCTTTTTCGCCAGAGTGTCGGCCTTCTCCTCAAAATGACTCTATGGGTTAGGTGAAGAGTCATAAAACAGAATCAAGAAGCCATATTAACGTGAAAATATTGGGAAATTTTGATATAAAAAAATGATTCATTTCTTTATTGTAAAAAAATTTGTTCTCCTTTATGCACACCTTCATACAATTGTTCTTCGGAAACTATGAAAGTCTACGAAGCACAATATAATATTTTGTTATAAAATGTAACAATGATATTTGGGTAAAAATTGTTTTCGTTACCCAGAAAAAAACCTAACATCTTCAATAATATTCCATCACTTTAAAACAACACATTAAATATTCATAGTAAATCATTTGGAAGTTTTGACAGAAATTTCCATTTTTTAAATAAGCCTATAGATTATTAGCCTCAAATAAGATCTACTTTATACCGAAAAAATAAGTATTCCAGTATAATTTTACATTTATTGTTACGAGAAAAAAAAACTTATTTGCTACAAATCACATATCTCTTCACCCGTAAGAAATCACATTAGCCTACAAATTATGTGGCAATCGAAACAAAAAATTCTCACCCCACCCTTTCCTATTATTTAGTAACGGTCACCATCTGTATACGTTTGGCGTCAGTCTGCATGTGAAATTAGATCAGTTTTTGCAATTCTACTGATTATTTTGTTTTTGTGAAGTATGTGGATAAAGTGCTCTGGACAAAAATAAGTTCAATAATAGAATGAATGAATTGTTAAACTCATGGCGATTACAAGAATTGTGAGATATCTTTGAAGGTAAGGAAAAAAATGACAATTATATTCAAGTAGGTAGAAGTAACAAGCAAGCGAAATGTACCTCAAACATACATATTTCTCAATTAAACCTGTCAGATCTACTCCAAGGACTCCAAAAAACTACTATGGGGAAAGCATTAATGTGCACACTTAAGGATAGACAAGGCTATCTTGTAGATACCAATGTTGGTTATGGTTTGGGTCATGTAGGTATGTTTAATTTTAACGATGTATAGTTTTTATTTTATAAATGTATGGTATCTATTTTGAAAATGTATAGTTCTCTTTTCAATAGATCAAATTATTCAGAAGCAAGTTTTTCATTCCTATCCTGCTTTCCTACTAAACAGTTTTATGCATAAATATAGACCATCAATTTTTATTAGATTTAAACATGTTTGTCATGGAAAAACTGTAATTTTAATCCGTGTCTAGACTAACCAACGAACAATTCGATCGACTAGTCCACACATACAAAACGAAAGTCAACTTTGTTGTTCGACATAGTCTGGAAACGGCTTAGACAAATATTTGTGAAAAATATATTTTCCTAAGTAACATAATTATTTAGAGAACCGTGTGGAAGTTACCCATACTGCTTAATACACCTTGAACTTTTAATATATTTGTCCACGACCACCTAATAATAAGTCAATATTTCACCTCCTAACTAAAGGTATATGGTACCCATATATCAACTGTCGTGAATTATGGTTCATAATACACTGTAGTGTATTATGGTTCATAATTCACGACTAGAGATGGGGGTACAATATGAAATAAACTATTAAATCTGTGTATTTTGTTCAGGAAATTTGTTTCTGACATATATCGTATTTATAAAATATTGTAATTTTGTAATTTTTAGTATTGATACTTTTCATAACGATATTTTCTAATATTAAGTATTTTAAAACAATATATTTATAACGGTACGTTGTATTGATGCTTCCTACAGTATCGCCCATCTCTATATATGTCAAATTATTTGAAGTAGCTGCCACAAAATTTTGAGGTTAGTAATATGCCAAACCGCTACTGACTTTTATTTATTAATAAATAAATTAAGTGTCGTGGACAAAGTATAGTATTCTACTCGCAATTTATGGCCATAATTCACTTGGGTGACTTGCGCCCCTCGCCTGCGGCTCGTGACGCAAACGTCACCCATCGTGAATTATGGCTATCATAAATTACTCGTTTAATAATATACTATTCTAAATATTTAGAAATATTTCAAAAGCTCACTGTATTGAATAGTGCATGTAGGTAACTTCTATAAACAAAAAACAATAACATAAATAATTCGGTTTTTTAGGGAAATATAATTTTTCACTGTAAGGTTTATGAAAATTATGGTTCGGTTATGATAGATATGTTGAATTTTAGTAAAAATCAACAGTTTTCTTGAAGAAGCAACATTTGTTTCCAACAAAAAAATATAATTTGCTGGGAAGATACATTTTTTCACGAATAAAACCCAGACAATATACCTTTTTTTGATAAAGAAATATATGTTACAGATACAATACATTTTTTTATGATAAAGAAATGTCATTCCGCCATAAAGTAACTTTTTTATAATGAAACAATATAGTAAGCTTGCAAAACTGAGTATTTGTTATTGGAAAACTACTTTATTTAATTTAAATACTTTCAAAGATTAAAATAACTATTTTGTCATTATACCTCAACAAATGTTGTTTGAGACAAATATGATACATTTTTACAAGAATAAATGTAATTTTCGATAGATAACTCACTTTATTGATGACAATGAATATGTTTTTATTTATCAACAATATTACTTTCCGAACTTGAAACGAATCCTTTCTTAACAACAAATTAAATATTAGTCACAAATAAATCTTTTTCTCGGTGTGGTTAGTAATAAATAATAACTTGTTTTCCTTCAATTTATTAATAAATATTCACAACAGCAAATGTTCGTGGTTTTGATCAACTTCTTTTGAGCCTTAGCTTTTTCGAACCATAATTTTCGTTTGTTGTCATCTCGTGGAACGAATATTTTGCTTGGCCAATTTGTTTTGTTATTGTTATTTGCCCAAGTTGGTACAAACCACTCAATATCGATTTCGAGGTTAGATGTCAAAATTCCAAAATCAGGGTAGCAAACCTTACAGCCTATCTAGGTTCTGCCAGAAGAACCGTGGAGCACATACTCTGTAAGCGCGAAGCCTAGCAAAGGTGCGGTTTTAGATACCCGGAGAAGAAAAACCGAGGGAAGGGAGCTACACAAGGGAGGCATTTTGAAAGGCCCATTATACAAGTATTTTTTTTCATTTTCCAGTTAAAAAACGCCCCGTATATCTATCTTTTTTTAAATTGCAGACCAGCTACACATAAAGCCTCGACAAATTAGCCACTGAGTGTTAAATATCCACCCAGGGAGCATCGTCTAAAAACGTGTCGGTGTAAGACTTGAATTTTAATATTTTCTCCTTTCCCGCGAATCGCCGTAATAACCCTAACCAGTACAATATAAAAATATTTCCAGCCGTATATCGACCGGACTGCATCTAATTGTCGATTCGATAAAATTCCTATATGTAAGCGAACGGCTTTTTCTTGACAACACATCGACAGCATAAAAGTGAGGGTAGTCACAGTATGAGCAATTAAAATTGTTGACTGTTCGAGAAATACCAGGTACGCCATTGTTTCGGAGAATTTGGTAGAGCTAGAGCATTTTAACGAACAAAAGACTTATCGGTAAAGGAGAACTAAAGAGAAGTTGGGACATGAGCTATTTAATATAAAATACAGTAGGTAATTGCGATTGTTGTGTGGAAAAAAGATTCGACTTACAGGATTTTTTGGAGTCGGTGACCGAAAGGAAAGAAAGGGAAAACATTCTTGGGTTACTAGGAGCTGTCTTGGATTTGGCGATAGTTAATTCTTACGATCAGAAAAACGAGAAGTGTTTCTTTTAACATTTTTGAAGGTAATTTAAGTACCTACTAGCTCGCGATGAAATACTTAAAACTGAATCAGTATTATCCACATATAAAATCCTCTTTTTCTTCCCGACTTTTGTGATTTTAAACAAGTCACCTCGCTATCACAAAATAGCCAATACTGTCATTTTTATTGTTAATCGGTGTTATATAAAAACTATACAACCCTCGCCATTTTCTATTTCCATTTAAATGTAAAAATATTTTTAAATATGATGGTGAAAAAAGCAGAAATTGGCAATTGCCCTATTGCCACTTTATGTTTCCATGTGACGATGTGGCCGGACCCGTTTGCATTAGAAGCTCCGATGTAATATTGGATAAATAAGCAAGGCTAAAAAAAGAGAAAATCAGACCATTCATTGGAAAGATCTGGAATGGCTAAGACAATCAAAGATTCTGCTGCTACAACCCGTTAAGATGTAATGAATGCACAAGTCAAAGTAAAACTGCACTCAGAGTTTTAACAGGGATCCTAACGGGACATTGTCGCCTGAATTGGTATCTGAAAAAGCTGAAAATAGCGGAGGAAGGAGAATGTGGTTTATGTGGCATGAAAGAAGGAACTTCCATCCACATACTTGAGAATTGTACATCCTTTCAGAGTTCCAGGGCACAACACATAAGAGATTACTGGGTAGAAGAGGTACATTCATTCATACGTTTGGGTTGGGCTCAACAGCCCAGGCACTTGAACTGAATCTTTGTAGAGTTTGTTCAACCATCCTTTGCCGTTACGTCATAATCGGTGACGTATTCTGCTGTTTTACGTATGTCTTATATTAGTTGAATGTTGTTTTACACTTAAACTCAAAATTATAATCAATGACATATGTTAACAATTGGAGAAAATCACGTGTCACTAGATGGCGCTGTATTTTTCAATATGGCTGCTATAGAGGTGAACAACAAAACGGTCTGTAAGGGTGTTTGATGCAGTTTAGTTTTTTTTATGTGTTTCTCGAGGCGTTTTTAGTGGTTTTGGCAGGATTTTCCTTTTTTTTTTGTAATTTCCGTTATTTCCTAAACGTGTTTGTGTGGTAGTGTTTGGAGAAAATAGGTCTAAAAATGACGAGAATTGAAGTAACCCTTTTCAACCTAGAAGGCACAAATTCACAAAAAACATTATAAGTTTGTGTCTGCAGACGTCTGGTCCAGCTTCCCAGCATCATGAGATAACAATTAATCTGAATAATGATGTTAAAGATTGGAAGTGCATTATTGGTCATGTAAGGCTGGAATGTCCGGTTTCAGCAAACATATTTTCAATAATAATAATCTTTTCCGCAAATCGCTAGGAAATTTTGACATTCCTGTAAAAATTTCTTGAAGAAAAAGTCAGGACTTCCTTACTGTAAGGAAATGTCATTTCCTTACTGTAAGGAAATGATATTTCCGTACAGTTGTTAGTGTTCTACATAAATGATTGAAAACACATTGCTTATAAGGAATTAATTTATATTTTGAAAACATCAAGTCATTGCTGAATACATTTTTAAGATCAATTTGTTATATTTACAGTAATTTGACAGTTAGTACAATTATTGAACATTGGAGGAACACTCTTAGAACTATGAGAAACATTTTGGACAACATGCAGGGTGGTAGGGTCATTTTGTTGAATATTTTGTACTGTGAAAATTTTATTTGCCACCTCAACCTTATTGTTAAGCGATTCTTCGATATATCCTTCAGCAACGTTTGATGACTTCCATCCGCCATGCCTCTTTAAACTAGTTATGTCGGCACCAGAGTCAACCAATATTGTTGCAGAAGACCGACGAAAGCAGTGACCAGTATATTCTGTCGGATTTACCAAGTTCAAATAAGTAGCAACTATTTTGGGCATTTTTCTAAATTGATGAATTCCTACCACTTGTCTACAACCCTTTCCGCTTTGATATTTAAAGAAAAATCGGTCATTGTTCATATTTTCTGGTCTTAACGAAACATACTTTCGATAAACATTCAAGTAGATCTGATTAATTACAAATGATCTTGGTTTGTTGGTTTTCGAATCAGGTATGCTGATTAAAAGCTTAGATTCTAAGTCTTCTATATCGTGTACAGTCATTCGGACTAACTCATCCATTCTACAGGCCCCAGAAAAACCAAATATTACAGCCACCTAAAAAATAAATAAAGCTATAATCTAAATAGAAATTAAAACCTTGTAAATTACCTTAATCATTAAATTTTCTTTATCTGGAGCTTCCTGGATACATTTTTCAATTTCTTCCTTCGTTAAAATCTTAGATTTCTTTGCCCTATAACCTTGAGCTTGCCGTTTCAATAAAGAACGAAGTTTTGAGTATGTAGATATATCTACATTGTGTTTAAGTGCAAGGGTTGACTTCAGCATTGAATAATTGGCCCATAATGTTGAAGATTTCATCTTTAAACAAAGGTCTAGGAAGTATGCCATTACAACATTTTCTGAGAAAGAACTCGTATTTTTACTCATGCGATAATCCATAAAACGTCTGTATGCATTTTCGTACTTTTCTCTTGATTTCTTTGGCAATAATTCTAATGAAGCAGTATTCACTGCCTCAACCAGCTCTGGAGGAGTCCCAGGAATGGAAATTTCATCATCACTTATCATTTCACTTTCGAGAACACCAGCAATTAAATTTATAAGCGTCAAGTTTGACAATTCAACCTCAATACGTTTCCATAGTAACCCAAGTAATTTTATTAGGAATTTCAAAGCACCATTTATTTGGGAATAAAATTATCGCGTTTTTTTTAAATCAATCAATATCTGTCGAATTTTAAACGATTTGCGGAAAAATAGTATGTTTACCTCGTAGGAAAAGCCACATTCCTGGACTCTGTGTTGCTAAGTCTCGGCTTGCGCCTCGACTTAGCAATCTTCACAGTCGTCCAGGAATGTTAAGCTTTTCCTACCCGGTAAACAATGTACTATTATTCATAACACTATTTTAGAAAGAACAAACAAACATTTGTCGTACATGCTCGCTAAAACCAGATGTGGTCGTGCACGAGCTTATGACTAAGTATTAATTTTATATCTTTCTATGGTCTCTATTTATGCATAAAACTGTTTAGTAGAAAAGCAGGATAGGAATAAAAATCTTGCTGCTTAATATTATTCTTCTTCTTATTATTATTCTTATAATTAAAAAAAACTATACATTTTCAAAATAGATACCCTACATATATAAAATGGAAACCATACATTGTTAAAATTAAACATACCTACATGATCTAAAACATAACCAGCAATGGTATCCACAAGATAGTCTTCTCTATCCTTAAGTGTGCTCATTAATGCTTTCCCCATAGTAGTTTTTTTGAGTTCTTGGAGTAGATCTGACAGGTTTAATTGAGAAATGTGTATGTTTGCGGTACATTTCGCTTGCTTGTTACTTCTACCTACTTGAATATAATTGTCACTTATTTCCTTACCTTCAAAGATATCTCACAAGTCTTGTAATCGCCATGTGTTTAACAATACATTCATTCTATTATTAAAGTTATTGTTGTCCAGAGCACTTTAATCACGAATACTTCACAAAAACAAAATAATTAGTAAAATTGCAAAAACTGATCTAATTTCACATGCAGACTGACGCTAAACGTATACAGGTGGTGACGTTACTGAATAATAGGGAAGGGTGGGGTGAGAATTTTTTGTTTCAATTGCCACATAAAATGTGTAGGCTAATGTGATTTCTTACGGGGAAAGAAATATGTGATTTGCAGCAAAACAGTTTTTTTTCTCGTAACAATAAATGTACACTTATACTGAAATACTTATTTTTTCGTTATAAAGTAGATCTTATTTGAGGATAATAATCTATAGGCTGATTTAAAAAATGTAAATTTCTGTCAAAAATTTCCAATGATTTACTATGAATATTTAATTTGTTGTTTTAAAGTGATGGAATATTATTGAAGATGTTAGGTTTTTTTCTGGGTAATTAAAACAATTTTTACCCAAATAGCATTGTTATATTTTGTAACAAATTATTATATTGTGCTTCGTAGACTTTTATAGTTTCTGAAGAACAATTGTATGAAGGTGTGCATAAAGATGTGTGCATTAAAGAAATTTCACTCGAATTAATCATTTTCTTATATCAAAATTTCCCAATATTTCCACGTTAATATGGCTTCTTAATAATAAATAAGCAATGTTAGTTTTAAACAAAGGGGGTCAAACAAATCAGTTTATTTGTCTATAAATAAGTCTTCTCTCGGTGAGTGAATAAAATGTTTTTAATTCTCTTATTATTTATTCACTTTCCTCAGTGTAATTGTAAAAGTTTTGGATCTTATGCGCCGTCTAAAAAATGTTGTGTACGCCGCGGCTGAAATACTACTTTTGTTGGACTCGTCCGAAAAAGTAGCACTCTCAGTCCTTGGCATACAAATAACTATTCTCATTTTCTTGAAGAAAATTTTTGCTTAAACATTTCCATGAAATGCGCAATTCATTGTTTTTGAGGTAAATTAACTGCTCTACAAAAATAGTCTCTTATGATTTGTCGATTAAATTTAGCGTTTAAGAGTTTTTGATTAATAATCGGAAAATTTCAATGCAGTCTATGGGTTTCAGGGAAATTTATACAAATTTTGGAAAAAAGTATTCCTGAGAAAAAAGTTATTCGTACGTCTTTGCTTATAAAGGCTAAATTCTCTACATATTAGGGTGTTTAAAGAAATGTACATGTCGAGATGTAAAAGATAAAAACCGCGCTTGGCTTGTGTGATACCCAAAAGGTACACGTACTGGTTTTATGCAAACCCATTACTCGTCTCGTTTAGGACTCATCGGAAATTTTTGGAGTTTCTCTCTACAGAAACGAATGCTTTTCCTGTAAGTGGACGTACGAGAACATTTCACGCTTTTTCAAAACAATTCCGAGATCTAGGAACCATCCATAACTCTGTATAGACATGCGCGCCACCTACCCTAACCTTGCTACAAAATGGACTAGTTAAGTGTTACGAACTAAAATTTTGCATGCATAGCAAACCCGTTGTAAAGTGTGCACTATTTTTAAATACTTAAACATGGTAGAAATATCGATATAATTCTTTACAAACTCATTAATTATTATCAGACTGAGTTATAATTATTAAATTATAAAATCATTTTAAATACGGTGGGAAATGGTAGCCTCGGTGTCCCCCTGGAGTACCCCTTCAGTAAGCAATAAAAACATTTTTTTCTGCTCCAATTCTTTCAAACAACCATGATTATATTGAAGTAGGTGAGATTAATAAGAATATTGTTCTTTTTTTCAAGTTGGATAACAAGTTACGCCATGTTACTCAAACTGATGACCATCATGATTTGCAGTTTTTTTGCAAAGCGTCAGAAATGACTTCTGGGAACCGATTTATTTTTTTTCATATCGTTAAAGAGTTGAAGATTCAGCACTTATGTTTAGTATACAAAATGAGCTCACACCAGGCGTAATCAGGAATCGATATGGGGTGTCTCAAAAAAGTGTTTTAATCTAATATTCTTCTTTTTATTTGGCAATATTATATTTTATATTAACTTTGAAAACTAGTCGAAGCTTCTGCAATATTACTCACAGTTTTCTCGTGAATTAAATGATCGAAATCGAAAATAATCAAATTTTCAAGAAAAACATCTTCTCCTCTACCTCCCATTTTCTTCAATAATTTACCCCACCCATTGCAAATCAATGTAAAATTCTTGGAATAACCTTCGACTCTCGACTTAACTGGAAACACCATATCCATGAACTCAAAGACATCTGTATAAAGAAACTAAACATAGTTAGAACCCTCAGTCACTTCCACTGGGGTGCCGATGAAATCGTATTATTAAGAGTATACAGAGCTCTTATCCGCTCAAAGCTTGATTATGGCTGCTTTATTCACATGTCTTCCCCCAAAACTGTCACAGATTCACTGAACTCTGTACATAATACCGCTCTCTGCCTCTGCCTTTGTGCATTTAGCTCTAGCCTTGCTGATAGTCTCCACATTGAAGCTAATGAACCACACCTACCCCTAAGGCGACAATCCCTACTCTTTTATAACTCTATACTCTACACTACTACCACTCCACACAGATGCTTCCAAAACTGACTCCGGTGTTGGTTGTGCAGTTTCCACGAAGCATGAACTCATAAGCTCCTTCACTGTACCTTCAGTGTGTAGCGTTCACACAGGTGAGCTCCAAAGCATTTTTCAAGCTTTCAAAAGCATCTTCCTACTCCACAAAAATATCGCAGTATGCACTGACTCCATTTCCTTCATTCAGTCAATCAAGTCAATCTTCACTGACCACCCAATTGTCCAGAACTTACACGACATCTTAAAACTCTTGTTGCTCAAGATATAACAGTCTCTCTCACCTGCTTCCATCTCACATCGGCATTGATGGTAACGAAACTGCGAAACACATTGTCCAACCTAAAGATCCACTTCAAAAACGTTACACAAGATTCTTGGCGGCACCTGTGGCGCAATAGCACGACAGCACTTCATGATATCCATTCATCCACTTCTCCTCTCTCCCTTAACTTCTTAACCCTAAGAGAGGCTACTATAATCAGAAGAATCCGAATCAGCTGTCCCGTTTGCCATAGCTGTAATGATATTGTGACCGTTAAGCACATACTGACGGACTGCAAAGAATTTTCTGCTACATATCAACAAATTGATCTAAAGCCCAATCTCAAGTAAATACTCCACTGCCCTACCGAAATCAAGAAAATTTTAGAGTTCCTGAAAGAATAAAATATAAGTTAAAATGTGTAATAATTATACAGGGTGGGGTAATCTTCTGACATCGGAGGATTACATCGTTGTGGTGAGAGATAGAACCTTTATTACATTGTGCGAGCTAACACAGTTACTGAGGGCACATTTTGAAAATACTTTCGATTCTACAGGGTGTTCCAAAACCACGTAGCAGCACAAACTTACATTTTTTTAAATGGAACGTACTATATTTTGTTCAAGAATCGAAAAGATCTCACCGAGAGCGTTACAAAAATATAGCACTCTAATATAATATTAGGGTGTTTTACAAAGATATGGCCAATTATTAGCAAAAAAGACCTCCTCTTCAATACTCTGCAAAACAGTAAATTAAAATAAATCAACAGGTCTTTGTATTCAAATGTCATACACACATCATTGGCTATGCTCAGTATTAATTACTTTTTTCATCTGTGGCTTCTTTAATACAGGGTGAAACAAAACGCAAATCAAGCAATGTCTCAAAATTTTCAAATGAATCACCCTATAAGTCTTTTTACAATTTGTTAGTACAATTAATAATATTTCATACGATTTAGTACATTTAGGGCATAAGTTAATGGAAAATCGTAAATATTTTATGATAATGGTCAAAAACAAGTATTTTACGTAAACAAATAAAATGGTATTAAATTTTTACATGCAACCTCTTGTAAATTTTAACATTTCTAAGGCATACATTTTAATCGCAATTTTGGATGCATCTACAATATCTAATCAATGAAATGAAATGTTTACTAAAAATTTCATTTTTATTCATGTTTCACTTTCAAGAATTGTTATTATAGGCTTGTTTGAGAATGGGCGAAACATAATCATGCCATATTTTTGATTAAGTATATCAAGTGGGCTACTATCAAAATAGTATCTACTACTAAATGTCAAAGAAATATTGCTGTATTCTTCGTTTGTGTTTAGGAAGTTGATTCAAACACAATACCTAGTTAACTTGTGGTTCGAACAAGATGAAGCATCTGTATATCACGTTCGTTATGTACGTCGGTGGTTAAACAGACATTTTACCGACAGGTGGATAGGACGTGGTGGACCAATTTCGTGGCCTCCTCATCACAAACAGTATATTTTAGTTATGTAAATGCAAGCTTGTATTTTATTTCCCAACTTTTTCTATTTTTGAAAAACTAACAATTATAAAAACCAACATTATGAGAACACTCACATTTACATAAATAAACATTGACATTCTATAAAAAGTATAGTAGTTTATGCTAAGTGTTCAAAATGGCGACCATTTACTTCCATACAATTCTTTTCAAAAACGAGGATCTTACTCTTTCCAACATAGCTGGAGTTATTGTGGAAAAGGCGTTACGAATCCTTTCTTCCACGTCTTCTCTGATAGTAGGTTCCGTTTGATACACAAGTTGCTTGATGTATCCCCATAAAAAGAAATCCATCGGTGTGAGATATAGACATCGAGGAGGCCACGAAATTGGTCCACCACGTCCTATCCACCTGTCGTTAAAATGTCTGTTTAACCACCGACGTACATAACGAACGTGATATACAGATGCTTCATCTTGTTGGAACAACAAGTTAACTAGGTATTGTGTTTGAATCAACTTCCTAAACACAAACGAAGAATACAGAAATATTTCTTTGACATTTAGTAGTAGATCCTATTTTGATAGTAGCCCACTTGATATACTAAATCAAAAATATGGCTTGATTATGTTTCGCCCATTCTCAAACAAGCCTATAATAACAATTCTTGAAAGTGAAACATGGATAAAAATGAAATTTTTAGTATGAAATATTATTAATTGTACTAACAAACTGTAAAAAGACTTATAGGGTGATTCATTTAAAAATTTTGAGATATTGCTTGATTTGCGTTTTGTTTCACCCTGTATTAAAGAAGCCACAGATGAAAAAAGTAATTAATACTGAGCATAGCCAATGATGTGTGTATGACATTTGAATACAAAGACCTGTTGATTTATTTTAATTTACTGTTTTGCAGAGTATTAAAGAGGAGGTCTTTTTTGCTAATCATTGGCCATATCTTTGTAAAACACCCTTATAATATATTAGAGTACTATATTTTTGTAACGCTCTCGGTGAGATCTTTTCGATTCTTGAACAAAATATAGTACGTTACATTTAAAAAAATGTAAGTTTGTGCTGCTACGTGGTTTTGGAACACCCTGTAGAATCGAAAGTATTTTCAAAATGTGCCCTCAGTAACTGTATTAGCTCACACAAAATTATAAAGTTTTATCTCTCACCACAACGATGTAATCCTCCGATGTCAGAAGATTGCCCCACCCTGTATGTAAATATTTGTATCTAAACAAAAAAATGTTTAAAGCCAAAATAACCTTTTTTTGTGTATACCAAAAGATCAAAACTATATTTCTGTTTGCACTAAAATCAAAGTTATTAACAAGGAGAGCAAAGATCAAACTATACAAAACAATAATACAACCTACACTTTTATTCGGAAAGGAAAAGGCAGCGGCGAAGAATCTCAAGAAAAGTTTACGGAAGAATTGCTGATGTGAGGCAGTGGAGAAGAAGAACAAACAAAAAAATCTATGTATAATTGAAATTCAAGTACAACGTATTCGATGGGCAGGATGAATCGGGAAGGTGTTTAAATAAGTTTCTTCTTGGTGGTGGAGGAAGAAGAAAAAGGGGGACGACCTAGGAAGAAGTGAATGATTGATGTTGAAAAATATTTAACACAAATAGGAATAAAGGACTTGAAAGAGATTACAGGATATCGAATGAAATTGAGAAAAATAAAGTTATTTCCTTCAAAAACTAAAACGCAGGGAATCTAGCTCTTATTTGACAGGTAACTGGATTGCCAAATTAAATTCTCTAAATATAACCTCAAAAGTAGACGGCGGATTAAATCTAAAAAGCCATTTTAATCCCGACAACAGCGCGTCTTTTTGTCAACATACACAATTTTCACGTTTGTTTTATTTAAATATCCAACGACTGGCATTAAGTGTCAAATTAAATACAAAAAGTTTCTTTGGATTTTCATAGCATGCGATCTACAAAATTCTATTTTTCCTCAAGTTTTCAGTGACAAAGTAATTCTTTAACTTTTATTTCGTTTGATTGAAAACCAGTGTCGAAAAAAGAATAGAAAATAAAGGAAACTTTTAAGAAAACAGACAGTCGGTACAAACATTAACGGTTACCCATCCATGTCTAATTTAAAGTCCTTCCGACGTAATTGCTAAAGAACAAGTTCATAAATCGAAAACGCACTGACGATTTATTTCGTAATTACCATTTATCGAACCAATACGTTAACGAAATTAACTCGTACAGAACGTGTTAAGTAAATTATAAAAGCTGGTAATAATTCACGTTAGTACTGTCAATTTGAAAGTTATGTGATAGTCCTAGAGGTTTGTACGTACAGGGTTATTCCTTACAAATTACAATCATCGATAGAATTAATCATTTCAAAAATGTGAGGAACTTAATCAAATATAGAGAATTCCTGAAATATATCAGTAAAGTTCTATGAGCCAGTTACCCTGTAAATATCCCCTATCTACTAATGGATAAATTACTACTGTCACTGTAAGACATGGAGCAGGTGGGCAACTAACGTCTGTTTAGTAGTTTGCATTAAGTGGACTTGTATCCTTATAAAAACGTTTATATAAATTGTACAGGTCATACAGAACTGCACTGGACGCAAACTGAATTTTGACTGTTGCGTCTCATTGATGTGGGCGCAGATTCTTCGAAAGGGGGCTGTATGTATGTATATTGAGATGACATTCACTGAGACATGAAATATTTATTGTGTCCCCCCACTTTCACTCAGCTCCTAAGGAAAGTCTCAGTTATTCTAGGATATCTACAGGACTTGACTTACATAAATGTGCCTCTTCTATACAATAATCTCCTAGATGCTGTGCCTCAGAATTCTTAATTGCTGAGCAATTCGCAAGTTGGTATGTGTATGGAGGCTTCTTTTTGCATGCCACAGAATCTACATTCTTCTTCCTCCACTATTTTGAGCTATTTCAGGTGCCCATTCAAGCGACTATGCCCCGTTAGGATCCCTGTTAAAACTCTTAGTACAGCGCTTTACTTTGACTTTAGCGGATCTTCTCTTTTTTTCAGCTTTGCATTTTTCTTCCAATTTTACATTGGATTTGATACCGCAAAAAAGTTCCGTCCCGCAAAAGGGTGCTTCAGCCTCCCTCTTTGATAGTTCATCAGTTATCTTATTTCTATCAATTTCATTGTGCACTGGAATCCACAGACTATATTGTTCTTGCCTAGTTAATTAAGTTTTCCCAGGCATTCCCACACCATTTTGGAACTGATTACACAAGAGCTTATTGCTTCAAAGGCTGCTTTATTATACGACATTATCATAATCATTTGCCTTCTATAACCTTTGTCAATATTGAACTGGGCATACTTTCTTATGGCGTGAGTTTCTGCTTGAAATATACCTGAGGCTTTTTCTTGTCCGTACACTTCTATCCCATTTCCTTCTATTGTATCTGTGTAAAATTGGATAGTATTGTTTCCAAGCCTGGTAATCTGGATCCCATTCCTTTTTGTTGCTTAATTCTGTAACGAATTTCATTGAAAAGCTATACTTTTTCATCAAACCATCTTGTGGCATGTCTCAGGTTTTCTAATTTCAAAGAAGTGAAGAGGTGGTTTTTTTTAGTGATTTTTCAGTGATATCCGGTTCTTCCTAAACGTAACTGCAATGCGAACGTCCAGCGTACACATGTGGTCCCATCTACACCGAGTCTAACGAACTCAATACAATATACAGTGTGGAAACCACTTATGGAATAAAATTCTTTTTCTACTACCGTGTGTAAAGTACGTACTTTAGACATATTTTCGAGTGCGTAAAACTTTATTTTACGCACCAGTGCGTAAAGAGTTTTACTTTACGCACTAGTGCGTAAAGAAAAAATTCCAATATGTATGTTATAGATATCTAGTCTTATAAAAATATAGGTATAATAAACGGATATTAAATCTAAGTTTTTTTCATAAATTGGAGATAGAAACCTATAGAATTCGGTAAAGTAACCTAATAATTATTGTTAAATAATTATTGAGTACTGAAAATAATATACGGTAAATAGGTATAAGTTGGCGGTGAGTGACTGACATTTCTTTGTGAATTGAATCTGACATTTAAAATTTAAATTGTGATCTTCCGACTATACCTAGAGTAAGCAATTGTATTTTATATTTAGAAATTGAATATTTTTAGAAAACTATGATGTTATTTTAGATTATTATAAAAAGACTCTTCTAAAGAAAAATTTAACTGACTTTACGCACTAGTGCGTAAAGTATGTTTCTTTACGCACTAGTGCGTAAAGAAAATTACTATTAAACTTTTGTATTTTAATTAAATATTCGCTAGTAAAAAAAATATTGTATGCAATTCGTGTGTAAAGACCTTTTTTTCGACTCATGTGATTGTCGCATTCGCCTGCGGCTCATGCGACAATATTCACATTCGTCAAAAAAAAAGGCTACTTTACACACTAGTTACATAAATAACTATTTTGTCATTATTTTAGAAAATTATAAAAAATGACGAGACACGTGAACTTTTGAATTTAGTTGTGCGTTATGTAAACATAAATTTAAATATACAGGATGATTCACGCAAGTATGCCATAGTCGGTGTTTTTTTTAAATGAAACACCCTGTATATTTGCATATTTTTGAAATCCTGTCAATGAACCGATTCCAACAAACTAAATAATGTATGGTCAATTATGAATTATACGCCAATAATTAGACAAAATCGGTAAATAATGTGGATTGTTTTAAATCGGTGAATGATGTGGATTGTTTTCTATTCTGGCAGTTGTTGATGTGTTGACAGTTTATACTGAAAAAGTAAAATCTTTGTCAAACACTCTTTCCTTGTCGACATAAGAATGAAATATTTAACTGAGACTCACCGAATTGAGATTTTAATGATGATCGGGTACGGGGATAACTGCAGAAATCAAATTGAAGTGGCAAACTTATTTAATCACAGGTATCCCTAATTGCCTAATATTTCACAAAGTACTGTGTATAAAATTCATGCACAATTCAGAGAACTTGGACACGTCAAACCATTGAAAATAAAACCACACTTCGTTGAAGATGATGTGAAAGTGGATATTTTGTTAAGTGTCGAAGAGAATCCAACTTCAAGTACACGTCAAATTGCCCGTGAAAATAATGTTAGTCATAGAACTGTTCTAAGATGTCTTCATAAAGAAAAACTTCATCCTTACAAATTAACTTTTGTGCAGGAGTTAACAGAAGACGATCCAGATCGTAGAATGGATTTCTGCGAAAGATTGATCAATAAGCTGAACAGAAATAAGCTGAACAGAAATGAGATAGCTCTTGGTACCATTCTTTTTTCTGACGAATTAACATTCACATTGAATGGAGAGGTAAACCGACAGAACTGTAGATATTGGTCAACAGAGAATCCTAATTGGATGCGTGAGACACATACTCAGTAACCTCAAAGGGTGAACGTTTGGGCCGGTATCATGGGCGACCATATTATTGGTCCTATATATAGGTATAGATGGAAATTTGACAGCTGAAAAATATTCAAATATACTTAGAAATGAAGTTATTCCTGCGTTGGCAAACTTATATCCCAACGCAATAGATCCTAGCTTACCAAATAAAAATGTTTGGTTCCAGCAAGACGGGGCAACACCCCATTATGCTTTAATGGTAAGAGCTTATTTGGATTGGACGAAGGGTACTATTGAGTGGCCAGCTAGATCGCCAGACCTTACGCCGTTAGATTTTTTTCTGAGGGGTTATCTCAAGAACAAAGTATATGCAACACAACCAACTAGCAGTGTAGACCTTAAAGACAGGATAACTACAGAAATACGGAATATTTCACCTCAAACTTTAAACAAAGTTAAGGAGGAGTTCTATAGGAGACTGTGCTATTGCCAAAAACTAGGTGGAGAACATTTTGAGCATTTATTTCAATGTATTAAAACCAATACATCAGGTATTTCATGTATGTGTTTAATAACTGTAAAAATAAAAATTTCACCCTGTATAATTCATAATTGACCCTACATTATTTAGTTTGTTGAAATCGGTTCATCAAGAGGATTTCAAAAATATGCAAATATACAGGGTGTTTCATTAAAAAAAACAACACCGAGTATGGCATACTTGCGTGAATCACCCTGTACATTTACATTCATGTTTACATAACGCACAACTCAATTAAAAAGTTGACGTGTCTCGACATGTTTTATAATTTTCTGAAATAATGACATAAAGAATTTTATTCCATAAATGGTTTCCACACTGTATATCATTTACTCGAGATATTTTTATAAATGCTTCTTCTTCACAATTCTTAATTTTATCTTTACTGTCACATTCCATTTTGGTTAATTCAACATTTGTATCTCCAAATGGAACTTGGACAACTGTAGGAAAACCAGATACAAAGCCCCCAAACTATTTATTATGAAGAGAAATGGTTTTGTTTGAACATCCGCGCCTCGGAGATGTTGAATAGGTGATGATACGGTCACCGGAGCTTCCGCGTTTTATGACAGTCAACATTTCTATGCAAATGGAGATTTACTGTTCCATTATACCATTCGGAGCATTCAGTTATTCTAACACGGTTCCAATACATTTGAATGGATAGGAATTAAGTAAGGCGTGGTCGTGAAAAGTAGACCTTGCAAATATGATTTTATAGGGCAACAGTTACGAATGGTATGGAGATTTGAAAATATTTTATAAATATTTGCGCCTATTTGTAAATTGTGGCAGGAAAAAACTTTAAAATGGTGGTAAATCTCACCCAGCACTGAATATGTAATATTAAAAGAAAATATAGTGAAAAAATTAACCAGACGTTGCAAAGAAATTGTAGCATAAATTAAAAGAAGGAAGCTGCGCCGTTTCTGGAACCGATAAATCTAAAGTCCTATCTATCCATTTCCGGCTCTTTTATTCGCCCTACTTCCGCAATATGGCGCCGTGAGGACGTTTGGCAGAATATGACGTAGTTGGAAGTGTGTAGTTCGCTCCATATCTAGAATACTTCCGCCTTATCCTCCTTATTTCGGTGTCAGCTGTCGAATGTCAGCTAGTCGAAGTATTTTGTATAGTTTTGTGTCAGCTGTCAATTGTCAAACGTCAAGAGATTGAAAGACTGAAAAGGGCCAGACGAAGAGTATCTAATCATAGTTTAGAGTATATTTAATGGAAATATAAAGATGGTAGGGTGAAATATTAGAAACTTTTTTTTGACAATTAATAAACCATTTATAGATATCTATGCGTATAACGATTATAGAAACTCGTAAGACCACTCTGTAGTTCTCGGAAGATGATAAAATTATAGAAATGTCTTGTTTTTACACAAACAGTTTTCTCTCGACTACTTTTAGCTTCAAGCTTTTCAAGATGAATTTTTTTTCAACATAGACCTACTACTAAGTATGACAACATAGTTTGTATTATATGGTGAAGTTTGAATGCTAATCTGACACGGTGAGAGATTGGTCGTACCGACAAACAAAAGAACTTAACACAAACAACTCTCGAACCATCATATGCCATCCAGATTCGAGATTGTTATATTCAAGTGATTACAAGGCCGTCGTCATTTTCTACAACACAAAACATTTCATGCCACCATCCGTGTCCGTCATTCGTTCTCATCTTTCATTCTCGATTCATTCTCTCATGATGTCTCAATCATCTTGTGCAGAACCAATCAACTTTGGAAAAATCATTATTTTCTGTTTGCGTGCTAAGGAACTAACGACAGGCCAGTCGAGTGACATGGTTAAATTCAACATAAATATATATTTTCTTCAAACCTCATATAAGTGGTAACGTATGTGACGTTTCTCTAAGACATTAGAGAGTTATTACGGAAACACAAATTTACTGCCTTGCAGTAATTGTGATGACCTTGAATAAATAGTGCTCGACCTTAAAACAGACTTAAAATTTGGAGTTATTGAAACACGAAACTTCATAATGACATTAAGGTAGGTACATTGTTTTTAAAATGTACCTAACCTTACTTTTTATAAGTACATACATTTTCCAACACGAGTTCATGAACTGGAAACGTTCATGTTATTTCTTATTTTTTATTTGACGGGGGGAGAACGGATAACTTAAGACTGTGAAAAAAGTTAGGTAGTGTCCAGTCCAGTCGTGTCACAGTGTGACATATAAACTCCCCACTTTGGAGCATACCATGAAGAGTTGAATTTCCTGACAAACCATACAATTTATTAAGGAAATAATAAGTTTCCTCCAGCTCTTCACTCAATTTCACTAAAATACAAACTAAAATATCTCCAAACAAAGATATTTATAATATTTTCCCAACATATGTCATAAATGACAGTTAATGCATCATCAAGCGGCGTATTTTAATTCTGATTGAATAAATGGCGACTGATACCACATCGCTCAATCTGATCAATGGTCAACCAATGGTCGCGTTCATCACACCGTAGCGCTACCGAAGCGATCATCAATTTCCTGCTGAACGCGTGTTTTGTTAACTGATCAGATTGAGCGATGTGGTATCAGAATTAAAATACGCTACACGTTACCGATTGATATTGCATTAACTGTCATTTATGACATATGTTGGAAACATATTATAAATATCTTTGTTTGGAGATATTTTAGTATGTATTTTAGTGAAAATGAGTGAACAGCTGGAGGTGACTTATTATTTCATTAATAAATATATAAAATTGAGTTATTGTTGTTGTATTGATTGACATTTGACATATTATGTCGATGGTTTTATTATCACGTTCAGCAGAATTACGAACTGATGGATCACTCTAAAAATCGCTATCTGATCAACTTTGTTGGGATGAACGCGACCAATGTACTATCAAGACACTACCAGACAATATATATAGATGCTTCCAAAACATCGACAGGTGCAGGATTAGCAGTTGTATAGGTCACGGAATACTGTAACAATCGGAAGGGTTTCTTGCCATATAACAATAAGTACGCGCAGCTTTTGTGCGCAGTGACAGTCTGTCGAAAATAGGATCACATTTCGACGTTGCCTAGATCACGCCTAGATTGTTGTTTGTGTTCATGTTGTTAAGAAGCTGTCTATGGAAGCTGTTGCCAGCTTTAATTCTAGGATCACAAATTTGAAATGTCATTTAAATTTCTGTCTGACAGATCAAAAGAGCCTTCCGATTGTTTTAGTATCCCGTGTCTAGGTGTTCTCCACACACTAGAGATATCTCTGACCATAAATAAGGACACGTTGATAATCACCGATTCACTTAGAGTAATAGAAAACCTCCAAGCTATTCATACAAAAACGATCAAGCAACATTTTCGCTACTCCAATCCAAAGGCAAAACCACAGAATTTCTCTGGGTGCCATCAAACACAGTTATTAAAGGAAATGAGAATGCTGACAAATATTTTTCTACCAGCCCCTCGGTACCATTGATAAATTTAGTCCCGTGCAAAGACCATGAACACTAGATAAAAAATACATATCCCACCAATAGCATCTAAGATTAAATTTCAACCCCCGCAATAAACCTCGCCAAATAATACCAGATGTATCTAAAGCTCCTTCCTTACTTCACAAAAGATCTGAAGGCAATTAGGAGAATTGGACAAACCAGCATGACCCATTGATACCTGATGTCCAAAGAAGCCATTTTTCTGTGTGATTAGTGCCACCGTGTTAAATCTGTGAAGCATAATATTACAGATTGTCCACATCTTGATAATCTGCGTAATTTGTGCAGTGTTTCCAATAATATAAACACAAAAATTAGATAAAACCCTACATTTCTCAAATCAATCAATATTTGTAAACTCTAGACCTTAGTTTTTGTAACTACTTTCAAATGTATTCCCCAGATGGTCAAACTACCAATGACCCAAGTGGTTGACGCAGTGTAAGTGGAAATAAAAAGAAATAAAGAGATATATTTGTAATTATTGTGAGATTGTGAACATAAATTGGTTGTTTCTTTAGTTGGTATACAAAAAAAATTAATAATATTGAATATATTTGCTTTAAATCTAGTTCTCTTAGAAAAACGTAGCTTCATATACATTTTTGCTTTATGATCTGACTAAGTTGCTAATTCAACTTATAAACAAATTCCATAACAACCTAAGTAGTCATATCTAAGGCCACGTATCCATTTTGCGCAGCTGCCACGCTATTTGATATCTTACCGAAGAACAGTTTGCGCGACAACTCGAGCCACAGTGTGAATAAGTGTTGAGTAAAAGCACGACTCGGGCTACGTTTGCCAAAAATTAAAAAAGAACGCGTCACTATCGCTGCTGCCTTTATTTTTATTCACAGCATTTTGGAAATAAAAAAAACGAAACATTGGTAGTGGGTTAGAGACATCCATTGAAGGCGCCAACAGTGCAATAATTAACTTATGCTAGACATAAAAGACACCTTAAGAAATTTGGCATCTTCTTTTTCAATATATCTATAGATATTGTAACGTTTATTTTAATTTATATTTACAACTAATTAATATTTACAGATTTATATTAAAATACAATCCTTATTCAATAATTTATATAATACACTAACTATACTTTATATGAGAGTCACTTAATAAACACTTTATCGAGGCGCGATTGCTTTCTTTCAGTATCAACACTAACTGACTAACTAACTTCGCTGCGATGCTCGTCGCCTATTTATACTCGCACGTATGTATTTCTAGAAACCTCTCGAATTCGAAGTTTTGGTGGATGCGCCGGGTTTTTCTAGATGTTACGTATTCCAGATCATTCTAGAAAATAAGGCGGAGGAGCCATAGTCGTATCATATGGGAATTTCACTGGGGGCATTAATTGAGCACATTAATGCAGCAGCTCGCGTAACAATATTTTCATTTCATTGATTTTTGTTCGCTATCAGGCATCTTTTTTTACATTTTTATTATGGTAATAAGCGTTTTTTAATCCCAAAAAATCTTTAGTTAGATCCATATAACTTAATTAAGTTAGGACAGTTTTCTATGTCGATTTCATAATTGATTCACTTCGAATGTCGAATGCCTCTTAGCACAAGCACCCGTCTACATTTCGCACGGCAATGTCACTAAATTTCTTTTGATTAGCGATAAAAAAAACAAAAATTGGTTCGCTTCGAACCCTGTTCGACAGCGCCATTGTTAGTCTTGCTGCGCGTGACGGTAAGCTTTCCATTTCCGCGGCAGTATGCAGGAAGATGAGCAAGACTCGCGCAGCAACCGCGCGAAATGGATACGCGGCTTTATAGGCTACACTACTCCGCTATTGCAACTCAACTCCAGACTTTATAGTGAGACTTGAAACAGGTAGGGTCAAATTAACCCATAATATATTCAAGTTAGCAATCAATTGGTTGAAAAAAATTCTCCTGATGGAAAATACTCAATTTCCCAAGCTTTGTTTTTCTCGCTTGCGACAACTTGCAAGTTCTTCCGAAGAACGTTTTAATTGGGCTACTCAAATGCGTACTCTATTTGACCTTGCGGGAGGTCTTAAGATTTGGGAAAACCTAGATCTAATGTCACTAAGAAATAATCGAAAGACTCTTCAAAAATTTATACAATAAACTAAACTGTATGGATCCTAGTTTGGCACAGCGGTGCTCTTTTATGAACTTATACACCAGCTTGAATATTACTGCCCAAGTAGAACAATGCCTGTTACTAAAACTACCCATACAAGTCACTCGCACTCTTGCACAATTACGGATGTCCAATAGTCATAAATTTTTTTCCTCTTTTAATGGTAATAGCTATAATATTAACCCGGAAGAACTATGCACGGCTTGTAATAAGAATGAATACGAAACCTTCCACAATTTGTCATTTGATTGTCCAATATATTCAGTAATGAAACCAAAAGTCAATTGTTTTGACAATTTCAATGCACTAATTTCGACTCTGAATAACTTAAGTTATGAATCTGCCAAGATAATGACTGGATATATATGGAATACTTTAAAATTACGTTCTTTTATTTTGAATGAATAATTTTATGTTATTTTTCATTTTGTTATTCATGGAGAATATTGACATTTTTGTTAACCCCAAACCCTTGCTGTAAACTTTATGTTTGAGAAGCAATACATGTATTATTATTATTATTATTATAATTATTGCAACTCAACTCTCGAGCTTATATATTTCTTGTAAATTGATTTTCTTTTGGTTAATTTTTTTTTATATTGATATATGTTTTCCGTTTTTATGTCTCCAAACTGCAAATCAATTTAATCTGATTCAGTTCAGTTATTGGCCTATTTCACAATTGGTATGTATTATACAACTACGTAAGAAAAATGGTAATTACAGTACAAAAATTGTTAGTTAACAATATCCGCTTTAAGCTAAAAGAAAGACTGCAGTTTTGGTATAAGAAGCAAGGTAAACGTATTTGAAAATGTATCAAGACGAATAAAGTCATTTAGACGCATTCTGTGAACAGACGTTCATAGGTAGAGGTGGGTGTGATGATGGTATTTTGTCACGTTGATTTCAATTTAAAAGCTATTATTTCAGTGAGAGAGCAATTTATGTTGTATTAGACATTTATTGATAAAATAAATTGAAACTTTACGATTAAATACAATTGAAACTCTTCATTGTAATCTGTACCCGTCATTTATCAATTTCTGTCCATCGGACTCTCTGATAATAAAATATAGCATTGTCATGGTTTCCGCAAAGTGCACTTGACGTTACATACCATACTTTAGTTTATTGAATCGTCTTTCGTGAAATTTCTCTATCGAGTAAATAAAAAGAAACAACCATTAAATTATTTTCAATATCTGCATTGTTAAATATATAAAACAAAACATAGCGGACATGCATAGGTATAGCGTCCTGTATTTGTTCGACTTAATCCAAGCGTACTAAAAAAAATTCGCATACACATGCCCCATGTTGGTGTAGATACAGGACAATGTTGAGTTCTCGGTTTCTTACGTACCGACCAGGGTTAAAAGGTCACAAGCATAATTTTCATTTAAATGCTTAGAACATAAATCCTAGACTACGGACGGTATGCATTTGTTAGCAACGCCGGAGGTACGGTTACATTACTATGTTATTGATTAATAATTTTATATTATTTTATAGAACCATGAAAGTGGTTATTGGATAATAATAATACAAAAACGGAATTGGTTAGATGGTTCATTGAATCCTTAAGGAAAGGTAGAGGAAAATCGTGAATTGTAACACAAAGCCAAAGCAACAACAAGTGTTAACGACTGCCTAGAACTGTTTAACACTCCGTCCGGCTATTTAAGAGTAGGTTCACAGTGTACCGTGACAGGACCGAGCCGTACGTCAGCGAAGGCACGGACAACTGTTATTAGCACATATACATTTATGCTATGTCCAGAAAAAAACCGAGTTTCGCTCGCATGCGTGTCCCGTCACATAAATAATGATGCACCTTGTTGTTGCATGCTTTAACGTGCTCACTCGGCACTTGGACAGCAGTAGGTGTCTATTGGAGCTTCGGGGATAAAAATACCATTAACAGACTTGGGAAGAATGTCATTCAAGGGTACACAGACGGCTCACAAACAATAGAAGGACCTGGGATTGGAGTGTACGGGTCGGGAACCAAACACTGTAAATTATATTCAAATCGCGAAAAGTCTATTGGAGACATACGATTTACAAAAGTACTACAAGGAAAATATGAGAAAAACTACTTGCAAGAGAGAGAAGAATGATTGTTCGCAGTCAGCGTCGGGCGTGTGTTGAATTCCAGCTACCAATCTAATATAAAAGCAGCGTTGCCAGTTTAGTATTTTTGGTACTTTCCAAGGAATGAATAACTTATTTTGCATAGGACTTTTAACATGGGACAAGGCAGTATTAAGTGGAAGAAAATGGAGATTGGTAATATTATTGACTTTTGAAAAATAAGTGATATCAACACAACTAAGAATAAAATAATATAGTTCAAGGACAAATTACAATCTGCAATGAATAAAATCTATACTATATACAGGGTAGACCAATCTTACGACAAACTTCGGTATATGGGTTATTTTGGGAGATATCAAAAATTATTATTAACAAAAATAGTAGATGGGCTGAAGGTCCATATTTTTAAATTATATCGAACTATACAGAGTGCTGCATAACTCCGTTACAAACCAAACATATGATTTTTCAAATGGGAACCCCTGTATATTATACCGAATTCGGATTAGTTACATTTTTATCAAGCTTTTAAAATGAGGTTTTGCCATGTTATACAGAGTCCTTCAAAAGATATGGACAAGTTTATGTGAAAATCGTAGGTAAATCAACGCTCTGTAGCTTGTTGTACGTTGAAGAAAAAAAATGTATTTTGCCAAACAGAGCCTCGTAACGCAATAACTCCGTATCCTATCAAATTTCAATTATATTATTTGTTATATACAGGGTGAACGGAAACTCGAACCTGTCATTTTCTTTATTTCAAATGGAACACCCTGTATTTTATAGCAAAAATAGAATCTTCGATTATGTAACTTCAATTTTTATCAAGCACTCCTTATACCCAAAGTTTATAAAAAGTGAGTTATCTGGTAATATTTATTGTAAACTATTATTATTGACCTATTATGTGAATGCAATAAACGTTGTATGTAACAAAAAATCCTAATTAATGATAAATTTTAATGAATAAGTAATTCATTCTAAACAAAACTAGCTACCAAAAGTATAATCCTAACCGTAATATTAAGCTGAAGGCTCAAGTGTTCACCGTTAACATCAATGCAATGCTGTAAGAGGGGGCCCAACTGATTGGCCAGCTCGGTCACCCGATTTAACAAAAGTATATTTATTTTTTTTCGGGTCTTGTAAGAAATAAGTTTATAAAATCCCCGGCTATTAGAGATGACATGAAAAGGATAATTAGTGCGGCTTTTCAATCTGCTAACGTTGATATGCTGAGAAATGTTAGTCAATCATTTGAACTATTCTGCAGCATTGCATTGATGTTAACGTGAACATTATGAACCTTTAGTTTAATATTACGGTTGGGATTATACTTTTGGTGGCTAGTTTTGTTCATTAAAATGTATTATTAATTAGGATTTTTCGTTACATACAACGTTTAATGCTTTCACATAATAGGTCAGTAGTTATATTTTACAATAAATATCACAAAATAACTATGTTTTTATAAACTTTGGGTATAGGGAATGCTTGACAAAAATTGAAGTTCCATAATCGAAGATTCTATTTTTGCTATAAAATACAGGGTGTTCCATTTGAAATAAGAAAGAAAATGACAGTTCACCCTGTATACAAGAAAGAATATAATTGAAATTCAATAGGATACGGATATATTGCATCATATTACAAAACTCTGTTTGGCGAAATACATTTTTTTTCATCAACGTACAACAAGCTACAGAGCGTAGATTTACCTACGATTTTCACATAAACGTGTCCATATCTTTTGGAGGATTCTGTATAACTTGGCAAAACCTTTTATCAAAAGCTTCAAAAACATATAACCAATCCGAATTCGGTATAATATACAGGGGTTCCCATTTGAAAAATATATATTATGTTTGGTTTGTAACGGAGTTATGCAGCACTCTGTATAGTTCGATATAATTTCAAAATATGGACCTTCAGCCCATCTACTATTTTTGTTAATAACATTTTTTGATATCTCTTAAAATAACCCATATACCGAAGTTTGTCGTAAGATTGGTACACCCTGTATATATGCTTTTGATTTAACAATTATTATTGGTATTTAGCATTGTTACCGACAAAAATTGGGAATAAATTCTACAGATGAGTACATTTGGCAATAGCGCTTAAAATGGGGGACACTGAACACACGCCCATCGCTGATAGTTTTTATAATACATAATCCTTGTCATACTTATGTAAATCGTATCGTATCATACAAAGCTTATTAAAGCATTTAAGGCACTGAGTTTTTGTGGAGTAGACTAACTTTTTTTTTCTCTTTGGGGTTCACATCAATCCAATTTAATATTAAAACCGTAGTGATGGAGAAGAGTTGCAATTTTTCTCCACCTTTGAAATATGAATTTGTATAAATACCTCGTACGCTTTGAAAGCGTGGAATTTTTTCTGTTGCTAACATATTAATATTGAGCTGTTAATCTAATATCGATTTGAACGTGTTTAAAGGCAGTAAGATTCCTCGTCAAGAAAGCGTAGGCAGTTGTGATCATTTCAAACTTAAATTACTGCTAAAAGGAGACATTCTGATATTAACTTACGATCCCATAGGCTAAACGTCATTCCATTCATTTACAGCATAATAGTACTTTATTTAAATAGTTTCATTTTAGTTTTTGAAATACCTGTAGGTACTGTTCCTTCTTGATTAATTATTTACTATTAGACTTTCTTAAAAAATAAATATTTGTACAACGCAATCACCTAATTTGTCAACATTCCTCTCTGAATACCATTTTTTGTTACTAAAATTAACATTTTTTTACATTAAAACATCTAACCATTCGGCTTGACCCACTCTCCATATCTAAGTAATTCTGGGAAATTAAAATAAATGGTCACGAAGAGTAAACGACACCCATTAAAAATAAAACAATGAACATGGACTTGCCGCTCGGTATTTAACTATTTTAAATGTTAAGATATACGCTAAATGAGTAGAATTTTTTATTAGAAATCTCCTCATTAACAAAGCTGACTGAACCTTCCTATGAATACCAATTTATTATATTATTTAGTGTTGCTTCTTATTTTATAATTTAACAAGTTTGTTTGGAAATTTGTTTACGGTCATGTTTACAATAATTTCAAAATAAATAATTATACAGAAATTATACAAAAAAGGTTGAACGTGTCGCGGGACACACGGTAGGAACTTTAGTTTCTTTTGAGCAAAAATTATGTAATACATCTGACGGTATAGATAAACAATTTGTATATTCCTCGGTGGTCGAGTAGTAAGCAAACCAGACTCTCACGCGGTAGACCCGGGTTCTAGATCTTTTCTTAAGTCGGTCGTACAAAAAATATGCTGTTCGACTCGTGTGGATTGTCCATATCGCACTTGAACGATGGAGTACTCCGCCTACGGCGACGTGCTCAAACTTCGTCCTCGTGCGATATGGCCATCATATCCACATTAGTTGCACAAACTACTATTTCTATCAAAATATTATGCCCTTTTACATTTAAAAACAACCTGCCAAATGTCAAATCAATTTATCCATCAATTTTAAAGTTATCGAATTTTTTTTTTTATTAAAATTAACGTGTCTCGGCAACTGGTGGCCACTGACACGGGATCTGTTGTACGTACAATTAGTTACATGTTAGAAATTAAATTAAATTGAACAGTTTGCAGTCTTTGAGGAACTGAATCACGGCACTAAACTGGTTAGGTAGTCCGAGAATGTTTTTAAGAGTTCCACTGAGTTTGTGTTTGCGACGAGTTGAGCTGTAGTGTTTGCAGTCTAAAAGAATATGCTCAATTGTAAGTCTTGCACTATCACAGAATTCACAGGTGGGAGGATTTTGCGATGACATTAGGTATCCATGGGTTAGCCGGGTGTGACCTATTCTGAGTCTTCTTATGATGCTTTTCTCCTTTCTTGACAGTGGAGGTATCTTCTGAGAGGTAACTGTGGGTTAAATTGTTCGTAATTTTGTGTTGTGTGTATTCCAATGTGTTTGCCATGTTTGTATCATCGTTTGTCGGGCTGCTGATTTTATATCTTGGTGGAGTTGAATTTGCTCTACTGTCAGGTCGGAGGAACAAGTTTGCTTCGCTGCTAGGTCTGCACATTCGTTACCAGTAATCCCTACATGAGAAGGGATCCAGATGATATTCACGGAGATGCCTCTGGTGCGGTGGTGGTGGCAGGTGTCGAGAATATCTTGTACTAACGGATGTTGTGAGTAGTTGTTTCTGATGGAGTGTATTGATGAAAGGGAGTCTGTACATATGGCAAGTTTACTGTTATCTTGTACTGGAGTCCTCAAGGCTTGTAATATTCCGTATAGTTCAGCTGTGTGTATGCTGCATAAGTCAGGAAGTTTGTATGCCACTATCGTTGTATCCAGTGTAGTAACAGCACATCCGGTGCCATTGGCTTCTTTGGAGGCGTCGGTATAGAGGATTTTGTCGAACTTCTGAGGGTTTATTAGTTCTCTGAATTTTTGTCGGAAGGCTATGTTAGGCGTTTCGTATTTATTGTATTTGGTTAGGCTTGTGTTTAATAGCGGCGGTTTAATGGTCCATGGAGGAGTTTTGGAAAGTTTAACGTGGGTTGTAACTGTAAGGATAGTGTTTCTTAATATAGGATATAGCATTTGTGGAGATGAGAGGGATGTTCTGGGTCTGATTTCAGGAGATGGTTGTATAGAATCAATTAATTTGTATACTGGGTTTTGTGGGTAGGCAGATATCCTGGAAAAATAGGATAAAAGTTGGTATTCTCGTCGTATGAAAAGAGGTGGTTCAGAAGATTCAATGTAGATGCTTTCAGTTGGGCTGGATCTAAGGGCGGGATTATCAATGCTCGGTTAAATATTGTAGCCCTCGGCTAAATCTTAGCTGTTGGTCAAAGTGTTTATCAACTGCCAGTTTGCATTAGCTGGCAGTCAAACTTTCGGCTAACCTAGCTGCCACTATCAAGTTGATGTTAACCATAGAACATACAGTTAAATACGAGAAAGTGGTGTTCCGTTATTCTAACCAAAGATTCTAACTGACAACTGTGTCATGATTTTTTCATGTTTGCTCATATTTTGCAACGAAGATTATTTCAACTTTAAATTTGATTGTGTTATTATCGTTTAGGGTGAAATCGAGAAACCTATTTGATTCTTAAATAGTAGTTTAGTAGCATATAGGTTTTGTTTGTATTTTATTTCATTGTTATTGTCAATGTATCTTGAGGAACTTGACGACCATTTCGATGAAGAGCTTGGAGAGTGGCGAGATATTGGAATTTGTGGAGTACGAAAGACGACCATATACTGTTGAAGAACGGATAAATACCTTTGAAGAGCTCGATGATGTCGAGTTTATTACTCGTTTCGATTATCTAAACCCAGTGTTCTCATGATACTCCAACAAATTCCAGCTATTCTCGCCAAGTCACAGCATCCGTCTTTTTGTATTCTATTATACTTTTATGGTGAACGGCTACTTTTATAAGTACCTAATTGTCGCTCTGACACCGTGAAATTGGGATATCTTTTTTGTTTTGTGGACATGCTCAAATGCAAACAACTCAACAAAGCACAACATAGACGAAATAAAAATAACAGTACCACAATTTTGACACTGACAAGTGAAATTTTCCACGATGTTGTCAGAGTAAGCTTACGGTAAAATAGAAAAATAATAGCTTTCACCTCTATATTCTTGATTCAGTGTGTTATATATGTTATATGCGAATAAAATTGATAATATGTATATTTCATGTAACGGGTGATCCTCCTAACACCAAATTAAAATGAGAAATTTACGCTCTGACAACATTACACTCACCGTTCATAACCCGAACAAGGTTGTCAAATGCTCAATTACACTTAGCCTCCAGTTAGCTAGCTGTCGGTTATGTGGTGCATTGATAAACGCTTTCTATTGTAACCGAGACTTTGACTGGCGGCTAGCGATAGCTGAGGGCTACGTAGCTGACAGATTTAACCGAGCATTGATAAACCCGCCCTAAAGGCGCCTAGACATATTCGTAGTGCCGTTGTTTGGATTGTGTCCAGGGATTTAAGGTGCGTTTTGCAGGCGCTCATATAATTCGAATTAAAACATTCAAGTTTTCAAAATTTTAACACCTTGTATTTCGAAAAGTACCTAGACCCCTTAATCCTCATATCATTTTGTCCAATTTCACGAGAGGAATCTACATGCAAACGTTGTAATTACCCTTAACGCTCGAGATGCTTATACCATTTTTTGCGCGATCGTATTGAAATAAATTCCGAATAAAATAATTTGAATTTCTTCAAAATGAACGAAATGTCAAAAGTGACATTTTTATACTTCTCGATCAGTTTAATAGTATATTAAAGTATAAGTGGATATTAAGGTCTTTAAAACACGCGCGATTTTTGGAGCACGACGGCGAAGCCGGAGTGCTCGAAATAGAGCAAGTGTTTTAAAGACCAGTTATCCACGAATACTTTACGATATTTTTTTTTATTGGTGCACTTTGAAATTATAAATACCGGTCTATAGCTACTACAATAACAAGAAATGGAAATCATAGATGGAAACGTCAACTAAATGTCAAATGGTTGAATTCGTGACGTATATCATGTACACCTTGCGTTGTCATGGAAATGAGAAAAACATAAACTAATTTGTATTTTGATGGAAGTTCAACCTTATTGAGTTCTGTGAATGTCAATAGTATTAATTTAAATACCATTTCCTAAGATTTGAAAAATGGAAATATTAATATTTCAAACAATACCAACGGCACTTTCCATTTTAATTTATAAATTTGACATTGTTAAATATCGTTCGAATAAAAGTTTTGACGTTACAAACTACTCCTGTCAGATCAATAATAAAAAAATTGACATTTAGACATGATTTAGACCATAGATTTAGACTTCGTTTCTCGAGTTGTTGATGTTGCCACGGTAACTTTAAAACACGCGCGTGCTAAAAAGTTCGATTTAAACACGCTGAGGCGTGCTTTAAATAGGTGAAATGGTTCACCAATAAAAAAAAAATATATGTTGCATTTTGGTGAAATTGTTTTTATGTTATTTATTACTTTCCGACGTCTGAGCGGTAAGTAAATCACTTACCGACGTGTTAAACTTAGAAACCAGTAAACACAACCTACCGTCCTGACAACCGTTGCTTTAAATAAACAAAAAAGATCAATCGCGCAAAAAAAATTATGGAAATAATAGTGAAAATTTATCCGAACAAATTCAAGTAGATCACCAGCACTGCGAATACCAGCTTTGCATAGAATTTTAATATAGCATCGGTGGTTCAGTGGTAGAATGCTCGCCTTCCACGCGGGCAGCCCGGGTTCGATTCCTGTCCGAAGCATATGAATCGCTGCTTCGTAAACGAGAGAGAGACTCAGGAGGAGAGCACACGCGCAAGCAAGGCACATAACGAAGCAACGTAACATAACGTAACGTAACCTTACTTAACGGTCAGATCTTTTGCTTCGCGATCCCCGGTCGCTCAAACATAACCTGACGTAAAGAACTAAAGTTCCAAAAATTATATTGAACTAAACTCTGAAAATTAGTAGGAAACCATTTTCTGGTTGAATAATGTTGTAATGTAAATATATATTTATGTATTTTGGGGAGACCTAAAAGAGCTATTGTGCTCCCTTACTTCTACTCAGTATCTGAGGAGAGTCTCAAAGACTAGTAGTTCTTCTAGTAATATTTCCCGTAGGAATTTAGAATATCTGCAGGCTTCAACTTAGGTAATCCAAACATCTCTCAGCTGCTTAGGTAATCCAATCATCTCTCAGCTGCTGTGCCCTAGGATTCTAAAGTGCTGTGCAATTAGAAAATATGTGGATGCAGGTTTCTTCTTCTATGTAAATATATAAGAAAATGCTTCTCAAGATTCATCACCTACGATTTTGGGGGAGGGGATAAGATATATAGTCTCCAATCGCCAGAAGATCAGCTCGGTAACCATTCTTTTTCTTCAAGGCGTGGGGCAATCTAAGGTAATCCCTTATATTCCCATCTGGTGCAGATTTACAAGCAAAAGCTGAGCTGACACTGTATATTCTGGAATATTCTGACACCTTTGGGAGTATCCCAGGCATCTTTATCTTCTTCGGGAAACGTAATACCATTGGAAGCTATGTTTTGCTTTTAGTGCGGTTTCTTCAGATTCTGTTCTTTGGAAACAATTTCCGTTAATGCCCTCTACCAATTCGATTCTAAGTGCAATAGAATCGTTAATTACTGTACTAAGTAGATTGTCTTCTTCGGTCAAGTATATTTTCAAAAACTGATCACCGGCTAGTTCCCTAGCTGATTCATTTTTTGAATACTTTTTACTAAAATAGTTGTAAGTTTCGGCGATCAATTTTTGTACCTTTTTGTAGGATATACTTCTCTTACTACTCATTTGCTAACTGGTTCTAGAGGTATTTGTAAAGCATGTAAGTAAGACTTCATGTACATTCCCGAATATTCCCGAATTGAATTCCCTGCTGCATCAACAAGTTCTGTAGGATCTTGAATAACTTAGTGTCGTTGATGATTATCTCGTTATTTCTGTCTAAACTGTTCGGGTATCAAACGAAATTTCTTTGCTATTAGAGGATCTAAACTAGCTCTAGTACATAAAGTATAACTCTCAGATCTACTTGAGATTTCAACAACTCTACACCGAGAAAAAATGTTATCCTCACAGCAAGTTTTTTCGCTATTCCAGCCAAAAAATCTATCAAAATATGCGCTAAGAGATATGTGCTATGGCAGTAAAGATTGATTTACTAAAATCTCTTTAGTGAAGTAGTAAAGTATTTTATAAAGTACCTTTACTAAACCAAAAGATAAGTTTTACGAAAGTAGCAGAGTATTATTGTAGAAATGGTAAATTTTTTTACTGATATCAAAAAGTGATTTGGTTCTCCTAGAAATCTAAGCCAACTGTTTTAGATGATGATTATTTCAGATTAGTGAAGTCGGGTTTTGATCTAAAGATTTTATTCTTCTACTGGAAGCTAAATTACTAATTTATAATACATATTTTTTAGATGCTAGTCATTTGTTTGCCATCGCGGCAAAATTCATTAGTTATATAGAAAATATTATTTTCTGTCTTAGAAAAATCCTTATTAAACGCAGAAACATTATATTCCCAATGCAGGCAACTTATTTTCCACATTTGATAATGTTTATGATGTTACAGAAGTAGGTATGTCTTGCCAGGAATTTATTTTTTGGCTGGAGATTTTGCCGTATAATACTGGATATAACATTGATGAGTGGTTATTTGATAGTCCACAATATGCCAGACCAAAACTGCAAATACACTATACTTATAAAGGTGTTTTGTTCAAAATGGCATATCTGATAACAATAAATACATGATAATATATAGAAAATGCCCAACTTTAAACAAATTACTTATGTATTTTTTGGTACATCACAACCTCTCATAATATGGCTTGGCTATCAAATAACTACCCACCAACCTGCACCCTGCACACGTATGTTTCAACAAACCTACGCAGTATATATCGGGATCAATTTCAAGAATCAATAAAATTTCAATTATAACTAAATTATAACTAAACTGAATTCTTCAAGCCCTCAAGTTGATAAAAGGCTTTTAAATTCCATGGCACATGTGAAAACTAAAACGCGAAAGTGTAACGTCACTCACCAACGATAACATGAAAATGATTATATTAATGCCGGGGGACTACATAGTTACTGCGCGTCGTTCTCGCGCACATCCAATTATCGCACTCCTTTACAAATTGCCGATCCATGATTTGTCAAACGACGACTGTTGTAAATAACGGACATTCAAATTTCAGATAAATATCTACTGGACCAAGGGTTTTTTCTTTTCTGTTTTAGCAAAGAAGAATGCTATTTTCGTAAAAAAAAATTTATATATATTTTTTAACAGTGATAGTGAAGAGCTTATTTATAACGGAAAGATATATTTCTACGGTAGTGAAGTAATGTTTATTAAAAGTGAAAATTCCTGGTATAGGTATAAAATACAGACGACAATATCTTAGTCTTTCATATGCAGCTAGAGTACGAGCCAATCCCAACTCTCCTATTTACCACACCATTTTTGGCAAAATTTTTCCTTCTCACTCACAACACAGTACCACAATATATGGAAGAACACTTCAATATATTAGCAGCGACATTTTCCCATCTGTAATTAACTGGTCTTCAATTTACCAGCTAACTCCTCCCTGGCTGATCAGTCCTCCTCCTGTGAATACATCCCTCTCACAATACAAAAAACAAGATATCAGCCCTCATATCTTCTCGAAACACTTCTCACAATCTCTGCTCAATTTTCAAGGTTATACTGAGATATATACTGACGCGTCTAAAACTATGGAAGGAGTCGCAGCAGCTGTGGTTGCACCCAGTAGAGTAAAAACAGTCAAACTGCCAAACACTGCAAGCATTCTCTCAGGCGAACTTCACGCAATTCTAGAGGCTACAAAACTAATACGTAACAGCCACCAGGACAAACACCTCATAATTACCGACTCACTTAATGCTGTAACTTTACTAACCAAAACATACACAAAAAATCCAATTGCATCATACATCAAACACGAGCTTTACAACTTAAGTCATTTTAACAAATTGCTTTCCTATGGGTCCCAACTCATACGGGAATAAAAGGGAACGAAACAGCAGACGAATATGCCCGTATCGCAGCAAACCAACCAAACACGTCCACATACCACACGCATGCTTCAGATTTAAAACCTTATTTTCGTCACCAGATACTTAACAACTGGAATACGGAATGGAAACAAAAAGCATCTAAACTCCAACAAGTAAAACCTAACATAGGAAAATGGCAGTGCAACACAAATAAACGTCAGCACCAGTTCATCGTCACACGACTCCGCCTCGGACACACCAGGTTAACACACGAATATCTACTGACCTATTCCACTTTGTGTCCTATGTGATAAAACTATAACTGTGTCTCAATCTTATTAGAGTGTCTATCATATGAAATCGAAAGAAGAAACTTCAAAATAGGAAAATCCCTTCAGGACATAATTTTAGAAAAATGCAACCCTGAAAACATTATTTTATTCCTGAAACATATAAACATTTTTCACAAATTGTAACAAACTTTTGATTGAAATAATTTGTACATATTTATAAACTCCGCCGAAAGTTACCCTAGAGGTAGAAGCGGTTATTGTAAATAAAATGAAAAATGAATATCTTATTTTACTAACTCAGTTAATAAGTTTTATTACCACAGTGAAAATTCTACTTGTCTCAGCCAAAAAAAGTTTAAGAAAGAACGCTTTGCTAGGAATTTTCTCAGTGTACTTAAATGAAGAAATTGTACTCCTAATTGGTGTTTTTTCATAAAATCTAAGGCTTTTCTAATTTTTCTCAGAGTTTATTCAATTTATCTGTAGCTTCTGTTATCAGAATTCTTTTTAATTCTGTTTTGTTGCAACAATATTGATAATACGCTTTCTACACATTCAATGCTTATCTTTTCTTATTTTTAATACATAGAATTCAAAAACTAACCAACTAACGTCAACTGTCCTAGATGCTTCCAGATGTTTGACTTTCTTTTTTTTTTAAGCCTTCACAAATACTCAATACAGGTCGGACGTAAGAATATTTATCAATTATTAAGTATACAAAAATGAAGCAAGCAAATAGGTATACTGGATCATTTACCCATCTAAACCCCTCAGACTTAATTATATTAAAATATATTTACCGTATCTTTGGAATCTCAAATCAATTTGCAACTTCCTGTTTTAGTCTTTTTATCTTTTAATTATAATGCTACTTCAAAGCTAGCTCAGTCTGGATATAAGCAATGTACTTACTTTTAGTTTAATGAATTAACCACATCCTGTCTACACAAATAATAGAAAAATAAACAAACAAGATGGACCTTGGGTTCTCGTAAGAAATTTGACATGTGAAAAAGAATTGGCACGAGAATTTCAAAGGCACAAACAACTTCATTCAATGAATTCCGAGTTTAGTTGCTAGGTAATAACGTTGTTGGCATGTCAAACATAAATCTAAAGATCTTAAGATCTTGCCATCAGTATATCGAACGGCAAAATCTAACAATTCATTCATAGTCTCATGCTGCGTTTTCATCTGAAAACTTTCATTTATTACGTTTTATTTTTCTGTAATTTGCAGTGAAAAATGAATAGCCAAAATATTTAAAACGCCGAAAATAACAAATTTCGAGTTTTTGAGGGCCACCCTGTATAAACGTGTGTCAACTAATTTTGATGTAATTCTATTCCCAGTTGTTTTCCATATCATCTCGTCTTAATAGGCGTTAAAGTCACCGTGAAAAAAGAACGAAGATGTAGTGAAGAACGAAGAAAAAAAATAAGAAGAGCAACCGGTGCAAAGGACATTTCATTCGTTTGTCCCCTGGCGGCGGCGGTGAGGTACCTGGCATAAATCACAGGTGGCTGGGGCTGTCGGTTGTCTCTTTTTCCTAGTGTGTGCGTTGGCTGGAAAGAACAAGAAGAAGAATTCCACGCTCAACACCATCGAACCCACACAAGCAACTTCATAAATAACATAAATGATGTGAGTAACTGGAAGAAATGCACTCTTCAAAAGTGGGTTATGGGAAGTATATTATTATTAAAAAAATAAACATATTGTAAGAAATTTGTTAGTGAACATTCGCAAAAATCAGTGAGGAAGCGCATGAAGGAAGAGTAATGCAAAAGCGGAAAATATTCACTCTTTCTTTATTTCAAAGTAAAGAGCAATAAAACATTGTATTCAAAATGCGGTTAGGCGGTTATCCATTCTGTCTGCTTATGTATATTATATTGTTGTGGTTATAGATACGAGTATAGTAGCATTTATACTTCCTAGACTTAATATGGACTTAATCACGCATACAATACGAAATATGTATAAATGAACGCACGTAATCAACATAATACATAAAGTTGAAAATATCTACAGTATCTGAATGATATTAGATTCAAATAAACAACGCACACGGTTCGAGGCGTTCCAGAATACCATGAATAATATAAACAGTTAAAGAGAATCCAAACTTTTTTTGATTTATTGTTTTATTGTTAATATTCACAATAGCAAGCTATCGCAGTTATAGCTGAAGGCTGTTGATAACCACTTAAGAATTTGTAATAATTTCACCGTTGATACTGATTTTCCTCGGAGATATGTACAATACAATAATATTTAGAAATATTGGAATAGTCGTACACGATGTTGCTAATGATACCATTTCAACATTATTTTGAATATTTTTTATTTATTTAAATGGAATATATGAAAGAAATATTTATGCAATTGTCTTCAACAACGAAGTAATTGGCAAATATGCATAATTTGGTACAATAATTTCAATTTACATAGGTGTTGTTTACAGAATGTGAATGATATTAATATTTTGAAGGTACGTAATTAAGTTTTTGACATTACTGGAGTCTCCTAACAGTTCTATAAGGTTATCTACATACTTTGCGCTCATAATAATATTTAGGATAATCAACAAGAAAATGTTGTCACTTAACTGCACTTGACATACACTACATATTGGGGCTTCTTCTTTCTTCGGGAGATATTGGTGTGTATATCTCGTGTGTCCTATCCTAAGCCGTGGTGATATTACTTGTTGCTTCCGCGTAAAACTAGGGTTCTTCCATGAGGAAACAACAAGCTTTATTTGTTTCAACTTAACCTCGAATCCAATCCACAATTTTTGCCAAACATCTCTTGTTGATTTTTTGAAAAAAGCTTTCAGATCACTTTGACTAGTCAGCTGTTTATTTACTTTAGGTGGGCTTCTTTGGCAGCTTAGTCGACTGCTTCATTGCCAGTAATTTGTGTGTGAAAAGGGACCCACAAAAAGTTGATAATTTTTCTTTCCATTGAATGGATATTTTCTTTGATGTTCGTTACAAGTGCTGAATCTGGGTATATTTGAGTTATGCTTTAAAGAGCACTCAACGAATCTGTTATTATGAAAAACTTTTGTTCCAATTACTACGATTACTACAACTAGATGAAGAAGCTTATACACATAGATTCAAAAGTTTTGCCTCACCTTCTTCGGATGCCAAGGAATTTTTTTGCGCTTACAATTTTTTGTTGGCTTGTTTATCAATGTTTACCATTTCAATATGTTCCATATTTTTTGCAATATACAGATGTTTACAGTTTTTTTTGTAAGATAACATTTTTAGTGCGATCATTTTAACATTCAAGGCATTTGATTTTCACGATTTTAAGTGCAAACATGAATCGTCAAGTCATAAGTGAGATTGACCGTGCAAGAATAGTGGCTTTAGTTGAAGAAGGTCATTCTCAAAGGTTCGTGGCAAACAGAGTTGGCGTTTGGCAAAGTGATGTGTCTCGTGTATGGAACCGGTATCTCCAGACCAATTCTCTTCGTGATAGACCTAGAAGCGGTAGAAGGCGTGTTACTAATCAGCGGCAGAACCGCTGTATCCACTTAACTATCCGAAGAAACCCGACCATGGCAATACCAGCACTCCAAAGAGATATGAGACATGCGCTGGGAGTTCAAGTATCGATCTCGACATTACGAAGACGAATACTTGCGACAGGTTTGAGGTGTCGCCGACCAATAAGACTACAACCCAGACTACAACCTGAGCACAGAGTTCGCCGACTACAGGAGGCTCAAGAACACGCGGCCTTGCCTGAAGAATTTTGGAATTCGGTGTTTTTTTCCGACGAGTTAAGGATTTGTTTTGTACAAGATAGCCATCGAATAAGTGTGTGAAGGGATCCAACGAGAGCTGCTCAGCTTGCCCATGCTCGCCCCGTGCCGCCCTTCAGAGGAGGAAGTGCTATGTTTTGGGCTGGTATCATGTTAAATGATCGCACAGAATTAATTCATGTGGAGGGAACGATGACTGGTGATAGGTATCTTAGAGAGATTCTACATCCTCACGTGAGACTATGGCGCGCAGCTGTTGGCAATTCCTTCGTTTTTATGGACGATAACGCCCGACCTCATCGGACCAGAGCTGTAAATGAGTATCTTGAAACTGAAGGGATCAATCGTTTGAACTGGCCTGCCCTATCTCCTGACATGAATCCCATAGAACATGCTTGGGACATGCTTGCCAGGGCAGTAGCAGCACGCAGAAATCCACCCAGGAGTGTACAAGAGCTTGTTCATGCGGCCCAAGAAGAATGGCAGAATGTTCCTCAACAGAATATCGATAATTTGGTAAACAGCATGGGCAGGCGACTTCAAGCTTGCATACATTCTAGAGGTGGAAATCACAGACATATAAAAAACAATAGACAGAGCTATTCATTCATAAAATACGAAATGTTTATACTCCAACATTGTTATGATCAGGGGCGGTGAAGAGGCAAAGCATATGACCATTGTTGGAATATGGCGGCCGACAGATAAACACCATAGACGGATAAATAACGGGGGCGAATGATTGAATAGACTCAATTCGGGAATTTTTTCACAATATTTTCGATTTTTTAAATTAAAACTTAATAAACAACTGTGCAACAAAAATTAGTATAAATATCGAAATTTGTTACTACTGATAAAAAAATTCAATTTATCTAACTATCACATTGAAATATTTACTGCTCAAAGGAGAATATTACACATTTTCATTTTTTAAAACAACTTCAAAATTGTCAGTAAAAGTAATGTATATTGTAGTTTATATTAATTTTGCTCTTCTAGGTAATACAAATTCTTGTGAGGTTTATGAAATAAAAATAATTACAAAATAATACATATTTATTTTACAAGTAGTTACATCGTCAAAGTTAAGTCATTGATTGCGAAATAAGGAACTGCATCTCTCCTTAACATTTTTGTTCCATTGGTCCTTTGTGTAAAATCATTTCCTTCAAAATGATCAGAACATACTTCTGGCCTCTTTGGTAATTTTTTATCTGGCTGGAATCCAAGTATTTCCATCCAGGTATTTCTTCGAGCTTTGCTTACCGGAAAACTAGAAGAAATCATTGGAAAATTATAGGTACACAACAGTGGCTAGCTGTTTACCCATTTTTTACTACTAACTAGGATTTCTGAAGATAATAGTGTTGTAGTAGAGGTATTGTGATATGAGGTAAAACCACCAGTAAATTGTAAATTATAGCTAGGAATAAAATTACATAATTCCTAGCACCT
>CAJUYH010000302.1:0-13491 GCA_910591685.1 Galerucella tenella | reverse complement strand
GCTTGTACTCAGCTATCACACCGCTTCGCTGCTACAATAGATTTGTGGTGGTCTATAGCACCTCTAGTGGCTTTGGATTCAATTAAATCCAAATGAAAGTCGCTGAAATTGGCAGGGCGCCAACATACCTGGAAAATGTAATAATATCGACATATCCCCTACCCAACTAAATTTGACCCAAACAAGGCAGGCAGAATAAAACCGTCTAATTAATTAATAATCAATAAGAAAAGTGGTGAACTTTCCAAGTATAAATTGATATAGTTGTAACATTTTTCTTATTATCTTCTGTAAACTCCTTGTGGCATTACTTATTTTTTTTTCTCTTATTTTTTTGGGAATCAAATTACAATAATGTTTTTTATTTTTTATTTCGACGTTTCGGTAGCGTTCCAGCTACCGTTGTCAAGATTAACTAGTAATACAATAATTTTTGGTCCCTATCTGACACAACGAAAAAATCTGAAAACTAGACAATCAATAATATTTTGAAGTTTGAGACTACAAAACTTTGTTGCCAAATTTTATTAAGATAGTAGATCACACCTCTGGTAAAATGTGAAATAAAATATTTTATCGCCAACCGTCAGTAAAGCCATCAATTATTAGATTGATTTCCGGAAGTAAACATACAGTTTACCTTCCTTTACTTTATCTGCCGCATTTGCGGCAGGTAAAGTGACATATGCGGCAGGTAAAGTATTTTGACTTTGACATTACTCGAAAATCACCATCTGTCAGTATCACGCTTCTCCCTATTACGGCTCCATAATAGTTTTCTTGCGATTAAGTTATAACAAATTATTGCTGGAACTCCTTTGACTTCAGGAATTAACTTTTATAATGCTTCAGGGTGTATCTTCAATTTAAATAGAACAAATAATAAGTAGATTTGTTCTATATGTGCTGTTTACTTTGTAATAATAAAATGCAATGAAATATACCTTAGTTTCCTATATTCTGAATTCTGAGCAGTTGGCGATAAAATTTTGTATGCACCACGTCAGTAAGTGTGTTTATTGGACTCGCCTGTTATTCGCCTCGCTTCGCTCGTCTCATAATTTCAGACTCGTCCGATAAAGAATCACTTTACTGCCTTGGTACATAAATAACTATTATTTTATGACATTCTAACGATATGATAGTCTACTAGAAATGGAATACAGCGAAGTGCAGGTTCCAGGAACGGTTTTTATAGGGATAGCGCTTTTTTTCGCTTATTTTGGAAATGTTGTTAATAAAACGCGTTTGTTGTTACTTTTTTGTGTATGATGTACATGTATAACTCAGTTTGGTGATTTTGTGTATTGAAGTGTGTATCGATTAACAACTATTTCAATGATGAATCATAAGAAAATCTGGATAAAAACTTATGATGCTATCCTGATAACGCAGGTGATTGATTATTGGAAATTTATCTTCCTAATATTGGTAACCAAATTTGACTACATTCGGCTGAAATACATTTATCTGCATTTAGTTGTATTAAAGCACTTTCTTTTATTTTTCGTCTTTTATTATTGGGTTCTTTCAATATTATTTTTGTCGAATCTCATTGAATTTTATGCCCCTCTTCCCAAGCATGTTTACAAATATCTGACTAAAAGAACTCCCTATCTTTAATATACTTTTTATGTTTACTTATTCGGACTTTCAATGGTCTAGATTTTTCACCTAAATAGATTTTGTCGCATTCACAAGATATCTGATATATGCAATTTTTTGAAGATTGTTCTTCATTTCACTCACAACACTGCTTAAACTGGCATCTGTTGCCAATACGACTCCTGAACTTTCAGTCTTTTAATGGTCGATTACCTAAATCCTCTTTTCCCATAAAATGAGTAAATAACATTAGCTATAACTTCCCGTGTTTGACTATTTAAAATTTTGCCTTTAAGACTTGATTATTTTATTAATATTTTTTCCTAGACTATACGTAGATTATAACTCGCTGAATTTCTCTCAGCAGCTGCTCCTGGACAGTCTGTCCGCGCAATAAATCCGCATTGTGGGCTTGAACGTTTTTAAACTCTCTGGGTGTCTATTCACTAACAGTAAAAGCTCCTACAAGAATAGACACTTATAAAGTGCTCATGCGAGCTCTCTCGAAATTGCAAATTATGATATAGCCTGCATGCGCACTTTATAAGTGTGTACTCTCGTAGGAGCTCTCATTGTTAGTGAATAGACCCCCAGATGTTTGTGTTCTGCTGTAACTTAAGTTGTCCTCGCCGTCTGTTATTCCATGTAATGCAGATTGCTTTAAAAATTCTCTTCCTTCATCACATTCCAGCCTGTTTTTTTGTGGTGGCAGGTTTCATAAAATTATTGAAACAAAAAATAGTGATTAATAAATTGAAGTTTAGATATAAATCCATTTCTAATGATTTATTTTTAATGTGTTTTTGAATTAGCTGTTCGTTGGGCTCGGAATCGATATTATGTAACACCGAACGCATTAAAATTCAAATGGGATGCATAAATATTTGTTAAACAGTTTCATTAACAAATATCGGAGAGTTAAAATGTATCGGTTAAATATGAAAATAAACTCATAAAATGTTGAATCAAGAAAATCTACATATATTTAAAATTCAGTTTCAAAGCAAACGTTTTTAATAAAACTTTAATGGTGAAATTAAATGTCAGCTGATATTTGTACTGTGCCACTGGACAATAATTTACTTGTTTACTAAAACTCGTTTAATTACTTTAATTTAACTTCATCTTGATTCCAAATTTTTAGTTGTCTCATCCTTCAGCTTTCATTCTCTGAAATTTTTTTCCATTCAATAAAAGTATTCAAAAGGAACAAATACAGACTGCATCCTTATCCAACAGACTTCTTTATTTCTGCTTTTCTCTTCAACTCTACGATGGCAATCAACGTTTTTTTTCCATTCTTCCTTTCAGTAGTTTTTCCCTTTCCCTTTTTTTGTAAGCAATCATGTAGTTTTTTGTTAATGGTATTTCCCCGCGTAGTCCTACCCAGATAGCACAAACAGGTTTCAAAGACATCTTAAAGACGTTTGTTCACGATGTTCATGACGTTTCGAAGATGTCCAAAATATGTTTTGAAGACGTCTTTAGGACGTACATTGGTACATTGTTACAAAACAAGGCGTCTTTGGGACATCCATTTTTGTACACAGTTTTGGACGTGTTTATATACCGCCTTTTTACTTGATGGAAATAAATGTTATAATGCCCTTCTATCTAATTCCACAAAATTGTATTGTATTACATTTATCAATCTTCTTTAACTAATTTAGCTAATAACTATTATTGAAATATTCTTTCCACCTTCAAAGTGTTTAGATTTAGAAGTGGGTTTTATCGAAAAATTTTACTTTGCACTTCTAGATACAGTTCTCCTGACTTGTCTCTTTTCTTCATAATATTCAACAACTATCTGATCTGAGTCCATTGTTAGGTTAGTTCCAAATGTTGATTAATATGATTCTCATGTTAAAGGACGACATGAATAGGAAGTGTATGTCTGTGTCTCCCTGTACCTCACAAATGCTCAATTATTTAGTGATGCTGCCCCATTAAAAATTGCTAAAAGAGTTGAGCGTCCACATTACCAACATATTTAAAATGTCTTTAAAACATCCCTACAAAGGCGTTTTAAACTTGTCGTAAGAAGGACGTCTTAAAAACGTCCGTTTTACTTACCAGGACGTTGGGACCAAAGTGAGACATGAACTGGACATATTTAAGATGTAGTGTGCTATCTGGGTAGAAAACAGAATCTGCACAAACTTCGTCCATTAGCTTTGACTGCTTGTTAATTTCACAGTGCTTTGTTATACCCACTACGGCCTAGACAGTTTTCCTATATAGGTTTATTAGGCCTACCGTGAAATGTTCTTTAATGAACTGCTTAACCTGTCCCTGTGTCCATTCTAAACATTTCTGTGCCACCCACTTTCTTGTGGTCATCTTTATTGTCGACTTTATCACGCCACTGATTTCCTGGAGGAATTCTAGGATATCCTTAGGCTTTAGTTGAGGTAAGTATCCTTTCCTAGCCCTTAGTTCCTAGGTTTCACAATTGCTATGCACTCCATAAGTATGTGAATTTAGGTTTCTCCTTCGATTCCACAGAATCTATATCCTACTCGCTCCACTAATTTGAGCTGATTTAGCAGTGTCCTGTCTTTAAGCAATTATTTATTGAAATTAATACTGGTATTGACAAAACCGTGATAGACAGTTCCCGATAATATCTATATTTATTCCACCAAAACAACCACACTAAACAAAATGCATTCCTCAAACATTCCAAAAATTCCAGTAAGCTGCTGAATCCAATTTTCTCAGTATAAATCTAATGCTTGAAAGATGTCTAATAGAAATTTTTTTTGTATCGCTTTGAGAATGCAAAATCAGCGACGCTACATTGCTGGTAGGTAACTTGATATTTTCCGGTTCGCTTAAGGTAAGCACCAGCACCAGCAATAAAAATGGCGAAAGCCACAAAAGTAAGTAGTATGTAAATACGATGTGGGCAATGCTCACTACTCAATTCTTTTATTCCGCTGATTTTATTTTCAAGACTGGATTCCTTACACGACCGTAACTAATAGAATTTCAGTGAGGTGCAGTGGGTAATGAAATTTCAATTAATTTATATATGTGATTTTAATATTCAATAACTGGGTTATTTAATGTGTTCTTTAGTATGTAAAAGGATGATTTTTGCTTGATATGCAAGCTAGACATCTGAAATGACAAAATTGTTGGAATCGTTGAAATAGTTTTTTCATTAAACGTTTTTTTTTTGTTTTGGGAACTGTTCTAATGCCGGAAGCCTATTGGCTTATTGTACTCTACTCCCACATTTAGTCCACCCATCCATTTATCCCCGTACTTTGAAGTAGACGATATAGGTCCTCTGGATGTGTGCCATATACTTAATAATAATGTTTATTCATGAAAAATAGAATCACAATACATAATTCAAAGAAAATAAACATTATCTACACAGAAGCTTGTACGTGGTAAAATACATATAATTAACTTTAAATAAAATTACTTACCTACAATACAACGATATAAAATACAATAATTCCAAAACACAAATAAAAGAAGTGAAACAAACAAATATTTAAAAAGGACATATGATTCAAAACATAAAAAATGAACAAAGGCAAGAAACGTGGATCCGTTTTTTTTACACTTGAAAACAATTCACATTGTGATCTTTGAAATCCTTGCAATCATTGGGGAAGGTTGTCATAAATGGGAGCGGTCGTAATCGTGAATAAATACAAAAAATAATCAAAACAACATCCGGGCTGACAATACGCTATTATTAATGATGAAATTAAATTCTTCCCTACCTTTCTGGAAAATCCAATTTTTAAGATGTTTCTTAAATGCAGTATATAAGATGGTACATTTCTTATTTCTTCAGGTACTAAAATGTACATTCTTGGCGCAAGATAGTTACACGAGTTACACTTCAGGTGGCACATTGGCTTCTCCGAAGATTGTTTGTCTCCTCGAGTCCAATGCCTCACAGTCCGATAAGTTATGGGTTACGGTCTCGGTCTCCATGCCACAAAGTCTGCAGGTGATATCCCCGTTATATAACCCTATTTAATGCAGGGGATCTTTTACCGGGGCATGACCCGTTAGATAACCTGTAATAATTCTTAGCTTATCCCTACTGATATTCAGTAGTTCTTCGGACCGTTTACACATGTGTCACCTATGAAGGTCTTACTGTGTACCTGCTGTGGAGTGTTCCTTTACTGAAGTCTATGTTGGCTTTGTACCCATTTTTGTATTTGCACTCGGACTACCTTCTTTGTGGTCCCAAGAACTGGTTCTGGTCAAACATATGTCGTTGCTGAACCTGTTCCTGCCAGTTCATCAGCTTGTTCATTTTCAGATATACCGTTATGTCCCGGCACCCACACTAATCTTACTTTAATGTGGTCTGCTAGTACAGTTAGTTCTTTCTGGCATTCTTCTACCAGTCTGGATGTTACCTTGCGGCTATTTAAAGCTGCAAGGGATGCCTGGCTGTCAGTTAGTATGTTTATCCTATGAGTGTCAGTCCTATGTTTGTTAATTCTGACACATTCACCTCTTCACCAACATGGTTTTGTTCGAGGTCGCTCTACCATGTCCAATCTTCTCCACTGTGTTAATGACTGGACAAAAGCTTTAGACAACAAAGATCCGATTGACGTCATTTATTTAGACTTCTCCAAGGCATTCGACAAAGTCCCAAAAAGAGGACTTTTATATAAATTAGATCACTTTGGCATACGGGGTAGCCTGAATTTATGGATCTCCAATTTTTTATCGGACAGTATTTTGAAAGTCAGAGTCGGCCGAGAGTTCTCCAATGACATACCAGTTTCTAGGCTCCGTCCTTGGCCCATTGCTGTTTGTTGTTTACGCAAGCGATCTTCAAATATTGGTCTCAAACTCAGTTTCTTTTTATGCCGATGACACAAAAATATTTGCTAACCCTTTAAGAGACCTACTCACCCTCCAAAACGACCTACACACTATACAGCGGTGGTGTTTGGACTGGTTGCTTCCCCTGAACATTAATAAATGTAATGTACTCCACATTGGCAAGACCAATCCCAATTTATCATACAACTTAAATGGGCAGTTACTAAATACGGTTACCAGCCATGATGACCTAGGCATCTTAGTGAACTCAAATTTATCGTGGAGTGAACATGTTGTGTCCGTATGCAATCGCGCGAAATCCGATATCTGATACAAAAATCGTTCTCTAGAGTGTTACTTGAAACCTACTGTAAACTGTACAAATGTTACGTGCGTCCTATTTTAGAATATGTGGGTCCTGTGTGGTATCCTGATCTTATTCGAGACCAATTTTTATTAGAAAACGTGCAAAGGAGGGCTACTAGACTTGCATTCGCTCGCGCAAGGCCCTCCTATGACGAGCGACTGACTGGAGTGAATCTCATCTCGTTTCAAGACCGTCGACTTCGGGGAGACTTGATATTATGTTATAAAATCATTAAGCACAACTTTGGTGATCTTCAATCTATGTTTCTATTCAACACTGATCTTAGACGGAAAGGTCACCCATTTAAACTTAAGAAGGAGTCCTTTAGATCCCGAGTAAGACAGCACTTTTTACCAAACAGAGTGTTTGATGTCTGGAACAATCTTCCTGATGATGTTGTTGACGCACTATCAGTTAACGCATTTAAGAACAGGATTGATAGACTTCTATTTAATAGTTAATAGTGCGCATTGTTGCATTTATTATTTATCTGAATTTGTTTTATTTATATCTTTTTTCGCTGTAAAGTTGTTGCGGTTATTCTTGAAAACTACGATTTGGTTAATTATTGTTAATTTGTCATTTATTATGTTTATAGGCGTTTGAGCACTTATTTATGTTCTCAGATCATGGGCTTCATAAATTCTTACCTCAGCCCTTATTTCTATTGTAATAATAATAATAATAATAATAATTCTAGGATAGCATAAATCTCCGCCGGGTATGTTCTCCTAGTGAGAAGGAACATCTTGTGCTGCTCATTTCACTATACACCCCTGCTCCTGTCCCTTCCCCAGTCTGTGACCCATCTGTGTACCAGGTTCCTCCTCGGGGGAGCTTCAGTCTGCTCTGGTCTTGCTAGTCCTTTCTGGGAAGCATTTTTACCTCATATTTAGGACTGGGGAGAAGTTTAGTGGCTGTATAGTCTGTTTTCATATCTAGAATGGCTCCACTTATGATGTCCTTAATGGATATGTGTCCTGATCTAACTATTTTGTTGCTCAGGTTATTTTGTTCATCATACCTTACTATAAACTCTATCTTGACGTGTCTATATAAGGGCCTAAGGGTCTATATAAGGGCAACAAAACAGTAACATTTACTGGTCGAGAGCTAATTTGCGCCCGAACGATAGCGAAGGCTGGCAATAAAGTTCGTAGTACCAGAGTACTCTGCCTGGCCTGCTTTAGTTGTGGAGTTAACACAGTTACCTCCAAGAAAGAATATGCGCTCAACGCAAAGGCAAAGTACAGCTAGAGTTTTCCTCTGCCTTGTCTCGCCTCTGCTGTGCTGCGTTCAAAATGCGGTAGACCTAATAGCAGCAAAGGACTTTGGACTTTTAAACTTCCGACTAAAATTTTCTTTGTGGTGGTCCTAAATAATGTATCTACGTCCATGGTAATATTTAAATTTCATTTTCAATATGAAATTACTCCTCGCCTTATTACCAATTCTCCAGTGCGCTAACGAATCCTTCCTGCTGGTTCTGATTATTTCGTGGTAGTAAAAAAAAGGTGCAATTTATTTGGAATGCCAAATAAGGAACGCGTCGGACGAGTCATACGATTCATTGCCACTAAAAAAATACAAAGAGAACATTGTCGTTAAACGCCGGCTCTTTTATTTTGGCCCTTTTCATAATTTATTATATTTGGGATTTTTACGCCGAGTCCGCTAAGCTTACATGTTCCCTTTTGTGTTTGGTACTCGAAACATGGCGATTCATTATTGTGGAAAGGTGTAACGGAGAAATACAATTTCTGTAAAATGCACGCAATGTCTACCCAAAGAACGACCGGATAATACGAAAGATGGGAATTATTTAAGTAGCATGAAGACCATGAGCGAGTTAAACGAATGCAGAAATACCGAGATTTAAAATTTCCTATTTTTTTAAACACGTCGACTGTTAAGGTAAGAAAGTTCTTTATTGAAACAGGTGAAAAAGACAACTCCGCTATTTATGGCAAGTATTAGATAATACGAGGTATATGTTACTTCTTCTATTTCTATTCGCGGCAGCGCTGCGATCGCAGTTCCGAGCATGCGCGGCAGTTACTCTAACTCTAACTAAAAGATTACTCTGGGAGTTAGTGAGATCCATCATCCTGTATGGGGCCCCTGTGTGGGCAAAACAAGAATCAAATGAAGAAACTGCCAAAGGAAAATGCTACTGAGAATAGCCTGAGAATATCCCCGTACCTTCGAATAGACGATATAGGTCCATTGGATGTGTGCCAAATACTTCAGGTGGCACATTGGCTTCTCCGAAGATTGTTTGTCTCCTTGAGTCCAGTGTCTCACTGTCAGATAAGATATGGGTTACGGTCTCGGTCTCCATGCCACAAAGTCTGCAGCTGAGGTCCGTCCCCGTTATATAACCCTATTTTATGCAGGTGATCTTTTACCGGGGTATGACCCGTTAGATAACTTGTGATAATAGGGTACAAGCATAAATTTTGCTATTGGTGGAAATTGACACTTTATAAGGTCTCCTAACACTTTGCATGTTTATTTTCTCCAAAAAATTTGAACTTTACTTTTAAGACGACTTTAAAAATAATAAAATTTAAAAGTCCACCAAAACGCGCTTTACGTCATAAAGATGGCAGCCCCATACTTTGGGCAAGTTATCAGTTTGTGCTTTTACAAAACCTTCGCTAGTTCACTAGCCATATCTTTACTCACAAAATATGAAAGAATCGTCACTGGACACTGAACTAGTGAATAAAATATTTTCTTCTAAAATGTTTAAAACATCCTCAGAAATATCGAATATTTATGTCCACTTTCCACTTTACGAAATAAAAAAATGCACACATAAACACGTAATGGTCTCAAACAAAAATATAAATGATATTTTAACGTCGATGAAGCAATTAATAGTTAATTAAAATACAATATAAACACAAAACTACACAGAACCTTATGCAATACCGGCCATATTGACAAAAGTAATCACATGGTATGACATCACACGTATCATCGGTAGCGTTCGGAAATCCTCGGGTGGTGGTCGGAAGCTGCAATGAAATTTGAATTTTATATTAAAATTTGGAAGTAATTTCCAATGGAAACTGGTTCATTTCTTATTATTAGTTATTTTTGATATCAACTTTACTATTATGAATTAATATCTAAGCAAAATATGAAATATGCGTGTACTCTAATACTCTTAGCTTATTCCTACTGATATACAGTAGCTCTTCGGCCCGTTTTACACATGTGTCACCTATGAAGGTTTTACTGTGTACCTGCTTTGGAGTGTTCCTCCACTGAAGTCTATGTTGGCTTTGTACTCATTATTGTATTTGCCCTCAGACGACCTTCTTCGTGGTCCCAACAGCTGGTTCTGGTCCAACATATGCTGTTGCTGAACCTCTTCTCGCGAGTTCATCAGCTTGTTCATTTCCAGAAATACCGTTATGTCCCGGCACCCACACCAACCTTACTTTAATGTGGTCTGCTAGTTCATTTAGTTCTTTCTGGCATTTTTTTACCTGTCTGGATGTGACATTGCGGCTGTTTAAAGTTGCAAAGGCTGCCTTGTTGTCAGTTAGTATGTTTATCCTATGACTGTCAGTCCTATGTTTGTTAATTCTGACACATTCTAAGATAGCATAAATCTCTGCCTTAAATACAGAGGTATGTTCTCTTAGTGAGAAAAAACATCTTGTGTTGCTCATTTCACAGCTCCTGACCCTTTCCCAGTCTGTGACCCGTCTGTGTACCAGGTTTCTCCTCGGGGAAGCTTCAGTCTGCTTGGGTCTTGCTAGTCCTTAATTAAAAATGCCGCCGCTTGTGGAATCAGATCTTTGATACGTTTTCTAAATGCGAAGAAAGTTAAACCAAGAGAAATTTAGCGGCAAATCTGCGAGTCTTACGGACAAAATGCTATAAGTGATTCAATGGTTTGAGTATGGGTCAGTCAGTTCAATGAAGGACGTGATTAAGTGCACGATGAAGAACGAAGTGGACGCCTGGCCTTGGTTACCGATGAACTGGTTCAAGCAGTTGAAGAGAAGCTTAAGCAAATTTCGCACCACTAAGAGCGCTTTCAGACGAAACACTTTGTGGCCTGCCACAAGAATCAAGATTCAAAACACAAAATGTGTCCTGTAATAAAGAACCTTTTACACAAGACACTTGTCGTACACGTGTATCTGATACAATTCAAAACAAATATTTTTTAAAAATATTCATTGGTCATTTGGAAACACTTAGAAGCGCGTGTCCCGTTTGAATGTATTTAGAGATTATATATTCAAACGAACACTTTCTGGCTGGCTACAAGTGTCCAAAAAGAATCGCGCGGCTAAAAATACATTAATATAAATATACGCATTCACGCGAGACACAGGTAAGGAGTACGTGTCTGGCCACTGAATCGAACTGTTTCTTTCCCTCTAGTGTTCAGACACTGTGTCTGTGTGGGCCACTCGTAATACATGAAATTCAATTAGTACGTTCTAACGGGACACGCGTTTTCAAGTGTTTCCAAATAACCAATCAATATTTTAAAAAATATTTGTGTTGAATTGAATCAGATACACGTGTACGACTAGTGTCTCGTGTAAAAGGCTCTTTATTACGAGACACATTTTGTGTTTTGAATCTTGATTCTAGTGGCAGGCCACAAAGTGTCTCGTCTGAAAGCGCTCTAATTGAAGTTCATGTATTACGAGTGGCCCGTACACAGACACAGTGTCTGGACACTAGAGGGGGAGAGACACTTCGATTCAGTGGTCGGACACGTATTCCTTATCTGTGTCTCGTGTGAATGCGTCACTAGTAGCCGGCCACAAAGTGTCTCGTCTGAAAGCGCTCTAATTCATGAAATGTTTACTGAACAACAAAAAAAAACGAATAGGTAGTGTTCTTCAGTTTTTTACATGCTACAATAAAGACGACGATTATTTTCTTTCTCGGGTATCACGGAAAAAAAAGAATCTTTGTATCAAGTAAAATTTATTTGGATCAATTAAATTAAAGTATCATATATGCACGACAAAATATTATTTTGGAGTAATTAAAATAATTTCTTGGTTTCAATGCAGGTTAAAGTATTATTGCAACTAACTGTTTGTTGACTGAATCAAATATTTAGTCAACCGGACCATTCTCATAAATTATTTTGACAAAATTATTGTTTCAACATAGTGAATATTTTGTTGAATTGAATCTGAAAAATGATCAAATCAATTGAGAAAAATAATGATTTAGTCAATTTTTTTTGTTGAACAAATTATAATAAATGATCTAATGAACAAACGTTATCATCATATCAATTTTTTTGACTTTGTTCGAAACAAATTTTGGATTCAGGTGAAGAATTATGTTGTTAAATTGAATAACAAAATTACTAAATCAAGGAAATTCATAAGCAAATCAAGAAATTTAATTGCTTGCGTTAATTTTGAGAATTTATCCGATAAATTGAATATTTCAGTTGAAAAGTACAATATGTTGATTGAACTTGAAAGGCAATCAGTTTAATCAACTGATTGCTAATTTTAATATGAAAATTAAGTTGACATAACATACTGAGTGCTTTAAAAAAGAAAAGTTAAATATACTTCATAGCATTTTTTTAAAAAAGAAAAAACAATAACAAAATAAAATATCAATTTTCTAAAACATAAAATCAAACTTCCACTAACTGCATTTCTTTTCAACCGCAATAACTTTTTCATAAATTGGAACCAATCCACTTGCAAATTCACTATAAAGGGCGTCAGGGAAAATCAAATCATAATATATGTTGATCTACAAAGAATTGATAATAAAAATAAATAGAGTTCAATCAATGTTCTAAACAAGCATAAAAGAAATTCTTGAATTTTCCAATATAAATATACGAAATGCAGCCCCAATAAATTTATCACATGTCCCTTTCTTAAACACTGAATTTAGGTAGCACTACTATAACGCTTAGAATTAACAATTTGCAAGTTAATGATGATGAATATAAGAAATTTAAAGTGAAGGTAATGGCACCTCACATTACCTTACATTTCCAATTAGGTAGGTTAGGTTAGGTAGGATCACAGTACCGTAACTTTGTAAAAAAGACATTAGGTACTTACTGTTTAAAACCGGGCTTAATCTCGGTTTAAATTCATGTTTCGTTTAGAATGTGATGTATGCGATATATTTAAGATACAACTGATACAAGACAAACTACCTATCATCTTAAACCAAAAATGAAAATTTTTTCGGAAGAAACGAGATAATATAATATTTGTAAATAGAATACGTAATTATATTTACCTGAATAATCTGCTAATCCAGAACAATTTCCAGACAACAGGTTATCACTCACCTAACGATCTAACTCCTATCTTAGAACAATATATAATGAAGTGAAAACGTTGTGATAGATAGAAACAGGACAATCTACTTAGCAACAACATTTTGAATGAAACAGATAATCAGTCGATACAAATATGAAATTATTCCGATTGAACTATTGCATCTATTGAAACAAAAAAGAATAAATAGTTCAAATTGGCTGTTGAAATTGGTTACTTCAGTGATTTCAAGTTCCAAACCAATTCATTTTTTGTTTTAAACAATATAGTGTACATGCTAGATTGAAAAGCAAATATTAAGGTTGAATTAATATTATCATTCACTTAAAAGGAGTTGAAAAATGCTCCATTTAAGAAAATTAATTTTGAACCGAGCAAATTCACTTGTTT
>CAJUYH010000301.1:0-73753 GCA_910591685.1 Galerucella tenella | reverse complement strand
TTTTTTTTTTTTTGCCTTTCCTTCTTTCATTTTTATTTTTTATACTGTACTATATTTTCATTTTCTATTTTTCGTTCCATTTTATTCTTTAAAGTGGATGTATGTATACCTATATTCATACACATAGATACGTCAGAAGTTTCGTGTACGAGCTGTATATCAGTGATGCTTGCAAGCTGTGGTGCCAAAGCGATTTACCGAAGCGTGTCGTGCATCGTGTGTGTGGACGCTGATTATTTTAATTAATGCCCGACGGTTTCGCCTCGACTCTACAGTGAAATTTGTGGAAGACCCTATACACTCGCGTAAATATCACATAAAAATCATAAAAATTGAGTAAAATAAATATTACGCAAAGATTATGTATGACAAATACGCAATTTGTTTTTTGTTTTTCCTGTGCATTGATAATTGTATGACCGGATAATTAACTTCACACTGACAACATTTTTTTATCATTCTATTTTATTTAATGAATAGATTATTCCATAATAATTCAATCTTCCATTAAATATAATAAGTAAATGAAAAAAAAATCACTATGTATTTTTTATTTCAACAGTTTCAATGAAATAATCAAAATAAAATTCATTAATTCCGATAAACTTCCAATTAGACACATCATCGAGAATATATCTCACTCTATAGATGAATTAATACAGACGAAATGTTCAGTTTAAAGTTGCAATTGGCCTGTTCCGCGTATTGAGTTTTCAGCGTCAATATAAAATACCGTAAATACATAGTTTTTTTTTTGTTTCGTGTAGCATTTTTTGTTTTTAGTACTTGGGATTTAACGAGAGGCTAGGGAGGTCCTTGTTTTCGCGGGTAACATTTGAGAAGCACACGCAAAGTGCCATATATTGTCACGGCGCATTAGTATGACACATCGTCGCAGTTTCAGGCGTATAAAGTAACGACGGCCAAAAACATGAATACCTTTACAGAATCCTTTAATACTTCTGACAAAGAAAAAAATAAATAAATTATATACATGGTGAAGTGATAAGTGTTAGGGGCAATATTCTCTTAAGGGTGTAATTCAACATGACAAACTTCTCCGTACAGATACAATCATAAACATAGTCACATAGAATATTTTAATTCATCCCTTGTAACTATACGTATTTTCAAACTAACTTGCAGTTGGAATAATTATGATGATAACAGTTAAAGCTTGAATTCCTTCAGGGACTTACTAATTTCATTTGAACTTTTGCTTCACACTGATGCACTATATATGTCAGGTTTAGTAAAATGTTTGTGTCTGTGAGTAACATTTAAATGTATGTATGTTCTCGTAGCTAATGAGCGTCGAATCAACGCCACGTTGTATCCTTTCTTATGCCTTCTACACTTCTCCATATATTTTGTACTTTTTTTCATGCTCTTTCTATCCCATATTCTTCATTCTCTCTGTGTTAGACTCGCGCCTCGCGTGTAAATTAGTGGCCGAGCAAGAACCCCTTTGAAGACGGAAATGTAATTAACCCGTCCCGATTCATACACGCTGCTGATTTGCGACGACGGTATGTACAAAAACATACATACATACACATTTGGTTGTAATATTTTGTGCAAGCATGTGTTTATCGTGATAAAGTGAAAAATGATGCCTCAATCGCTTCCAATTATTTTGTCACTTCAAACAAACTTTTGAGATAGTATTTATGTTGGTATATTTGGAAATGTAAAGATTAAATTATTATAACATTTTCTCTTATCGAAATGATGTAAATGCAATATAATTATATTCGCATAACGTCAATTAATAAATTAACATTAGTTTGAATGTAAGATTAGAATCAATTGACGATTGAAATAGGAAAATTTTCAATGGTTACCAAAGTTTTATGAAAGAAGGATTTAGTTTAGTTATCGTAAACATAGGTATTTTTTATTTTTATCTGTTTGCGATTTTTTTTTCAATTTTTAAACGATAATCAATTATTATTAGATAAAATCGGTATGAAACATAAAAATGTAGTTTTGCATGGAAACGTTCTTTGAATAACTCACCTAAAAAATTTATGAATTTGTACAAACAATACTTTTGAGTACCTAAACCAGAAGTCAAAAACAAATATCATTTAAAAAAACAGATCATTTTTCATGATAGAAAATAGAAATGTATTCTGAAAGTGAATCATATGAATGTGTCGTATAAAATGGTGAACAACGAAGCTTTTTGCTTCACTAAATCGACTAATGAAGTGTAAATGGTGTAATGAATTTATTTTCACCGATTCAAAATAACCAATATTAATATTGTTTCAAAAACCGTTTAATATTCTATATAATATTCGATTTTTCGAAAGATGTATGACAAAATTAATGCGTAACGCCCATTTAAATTAGGACCGTGAAACGAGCGTTTAACGCGGCAATGAGTTATCGTGTCACGTCGCGCACATAAGAGGGGGAAAAGGAATTGCCTGAATTGAGGAATTAAGCTACGAGATTTGGAAAGAGGGATGTGCGATGGAACAAGAAATACATAGCATTGAATGATTCATGAATAAGCAGAGGATGCTCCACCTACATAACAATAATATGCATTGGTAGTAATATTCGAATCAGCACTAATATTAATATACAAAGTAGTAGTACAATTAGTATTAGCATCGACACTTAGATTGGCATAAGTATTAGTTTTAACATCATCGTGGATATCTAGATTGGAATTAGCAGTAGTATTGGTAATAATAATGATGACAATAATATTGAAGAAAGCACAGATGCGAAGAAAGATTTATTGCGAATAAATCATTCTCATGCTTTACCAATCGATGTTTGCGCAAGGCATAGCACGTACCCACTCGCATACACGTACGCATGCGACATACATCTATTCATAGAACATGTAATTTCTGTTTTCATGTATACATAGGTATGTATGAATACGCATTGAATGCATATACATATAAATATATATATGTCTGATGCACGCGATGGCTACATTCGAAAATTGTTGACCAGTTATTTTTGCTGGCGACGTTGGCCAACAGCGTGACGATGGATCGTGCAAAACGCACGATTAATTCTGCTGATTAGATGAAATCTTAAGTCAGTATATATTATATACGTTTATATATAGTCATATATGTCGATGTAGCAAAACAAAAAAATAATAATATACAACAGTGCCAAGTACATGAACAAACAAGTTCATAAACAAAAGTTTGTAATAATCTACTTGAATCAATGAATTGGGAGTTATCAGAAAGGACGTTTCAAATATAATGAATTTTTTAAAGAATTCTTTTCGTCTATCAAAGAACTAGAAACGAAATATATTTCAAAATTAAATATTTATCCTTCACAATTTTCGAAAAATTTTGTTGTTCACTTCTTACATTGAGAAAATGCACAAAACTCATATATGTTTATACACAATTTCAATTATACAATTTATTTTTTTGTTTATATTTTTTTCACTGTAGCAAAGTTCACAATTAAAATATGTGAAGAAAGTAATGTCAACATACAATCGAGATAATACGTATATACAAAGTGCATCAGAGTACACATAATTTTATTGTCGGTTGGTATAGTACAAAATGGAAATTAAAACGAACGAGCAAATTGTCGAGACGAGTTGTCGCTCTATTTTATTCTCATATTTCTTTTTCGCTCACTCATTCGGCTATTTTACTTTTTTATTCCTCTTCCACTACCTCACTTCAGTCATTTGCATTTTGCGTGATCCTAGTCGGAACAGCAGACAGCACAACGGTAAAAGCAGAAAAACTGACAGCATAGCAACGATGTAAATGTAAAAAACAGGATATACATATATGTATTTGTATAATATATATATAAACTTTTATAATAACAATAAAGTGCATTCTTTTATATATATATATATATGTATATATGTCACACTAATGCTTTTTATTGTACAAATTTCATTTTACTCGCAATACAATATAATAATTGAAGTTTTCTTCGTGTTGCGAGTTATAAAGAGCCATTAAATTCTAAACGTGTTCGGAAGTCTTCAGGCGACTGTGTGGTTTGGCTCTTTGTCCGCATAATATAATGTGTGGATTGAGACTTACGCAAAGTGACAACAAAATATATACAAATATAATGTCAAGGAAAAAAAAATAAAGATCTTGTCGCGTTGCTCCGGAACTTATTGTCATTATCATTGTCTGAAAATGTCCCTATACTACATTATTCACATTCGATCTCATTTGCAGTTGGGGACGAACTCATTAAGAGATCGACAGGCTGACATTCGAACAGACCGGATGAATAATTAACAGATATATCTATACTAAACAGTCCCACTGATTAAATGACAGACAGTTTGTAACAGAACTCCAGTCAAACCATCATAATAATCATCATTTCGTAAAAATCATTAAGTTTGAAAAAGTCACGATCATCCACTAACAAATTTCAAGAACCATTTTTTTTTTACCATCACACATGGTGAAATGTGAAGATAGAATCGAGAATAATATTACGTGAAAATAAGAAAAAAAAATCATTACGATGGGTGGGATGACATTGTGTAATTTATTTACTATCATTCACTTTTTTTGACGATGCACAAATATTTTTTGTGTAAAGTAGATCATCCAGAAGGCCATTAGCTTTGGTTTATCTCTCGAAAAGAAATAATATATACTTTTGGAAAAATCTCTTCAGGCTGATCCATCCGACAGGACAGTCATGCCATTCAGAGTGATGACAAGTTTATACTCAAAGCTTACGCGGTTTCTCTCCCGCGTTACGCTTGTACTGTATCGAATGACTACTCGTATAGAGATGGCACTCAACACTGAAGATGAAATTGGATTTGAAAACGTATTGAAATGTACTGCAACACAGATGAAACAACATGAAAGAATAAAAGGAAAAAATCGAGATGAAAAAACTGCTGTTGCCAGCAATGTGGATTAAACCAACGCAAAATTTTTCCGTATTGTAATTCCAAGTTCACTTGTAATACAAATGAGTAAAATTCGAATTTGAAATATCCACTTTTATGCCGTACACATGAAAGTCAATGATTTTTCATAATATGAACCAGTAATAAAGTAATAAAACAGGAAAAATGTAAGGAATGAAAGAAAAAAAAAAAGACAAATGACCTTCAACGAGTAGCAAAGCCATATATAACTCTCTATTCGTGTTCTGTGTCTCAATGTAATTGTGTATTATATGACATCTCTCTCACCGCACATTTCACTTTTAATATATCACCGTTAAGTTTTGCATCGTGCGCAAGCGCGTCAGTTACATTTGTCCGCAACATGATGTATCTTTATCCGACGGTTTGAGAGACGGTAGGGTCAGTCTATCTCACTAATATAATGTCTGGCTGATGTTCATGAATATATGTATACCTAGATTTTCACCAACCGTCACTCCTACCACATTCAACTTTTTTTTTTGCTCTCTATATGTCTATAGCACTGCCGATAGTCCGGGGAGTTTGCCGCCATTTCCCTTCGTGCGCACAAGCAAACACCATCGATCAGAGGCACTCTCTTGTGCGCAATGTGCACTTTTGGCCTGTCGTGTGCCTATCTGAAGTGGCCGGTAAGTGCCCCAGCATGGTGGTAACGAAATGGTAGCGGACAGCAGGCGAACGTTAAATGTTCATGACGTGGTATATAAGTAAATGGCTTACAAGAGAAATTGCACCTTGTTTCTCTTTCGTTCTCTCTTCTCTTAGATATTCGCTCTGGTTCTTTCGTTCATCTCATTTTGCTGATATACATATAGCAGTTAGGTGGCAGCGTTCGTTTATGACGATGAGTGACACTTTTGATATGTGTCTCTTTTTACTTGTGCATAAGGACCTGCCCCAATAATTGGACGAGAACGATAATTGTTGACGATGGAATTACTCACTTTACTTTATTGAAATTTCTTCTTTTTTTTTTCTTCATTTTTTCATGCTGTTTTAAATTTATGATTCTCACTTTTTTTCGTTCCTTTATTATCGTTGACGTCGACAACGTTTCAGTTCCCTCTTCAAAACTTATTTTTTTATATCTTATTATTTGTCATCTTCCTCTCTGTTCTGCTACATTCCCGTCTAACATTTGAATCATTTTATTGGCTACTGATATAAAATCTTACGATTGTTGCATATTCATTCAATTGATGAATATTTTGATAATATAAAATAAGCAATAACTAAATAATAACCGAACTATATTTTACTCAATTGTCATTGACTCCTTGTTTCGAATGATACATGTCAAATAATCATCAATAAAATCAAACAATTATTAACATTAGAATATGGAGAGAGAAATATTTTCATTAATAGTGAAACCGAATAATATCAATTTTTAACCATAACCAAGTCATACTATATACATGTACGATAATGCACCTGGAAACTACTTTACCTTTGCATCATAAATCAATGATTTAGCATACGTGTTGAATAAGTTTTACTTCTGTCAAATCGTGTCATTCATTTATATTATCGCTACTTCAAAATATGTTCTGCTTCAAGTGCCATTTAATTTACCACGCTTGAATTCCTAATTCGTAGTTTACTGAACTACAGTATATGAATAACCGTTGTGCACTGTTGCATTCACAAGGAAAGATGAGAAATATTCGTACATAGAAAAGCCACTTAATAATTTCGGGATTTGCGCCAAGGCCGACGGTGCTGGTGCACACATCACTCGAGGACAAAATTACGAAACTATTCCGCCACAGAATGTTATTTCGAAAATCGCTGAGTTGTTACAAGAAGTTCACAATAGCTTCTGTGTGTGACGCATTTGTATGTCATGATACCTATGCTAATACTTGAACATATCATGTATAATCTCTCTGTATTTACCTCACTCACTGTCTCCATTTTTTTCTCAATGCAACAAGACAATTTGTTTTCTACACTGCAGTCACTCATTTCGTTTGACTTGTCTGCCCTCTTTCTGTCTCTTCCTTTATTTTGCTGTGTACTATTCGTTGTTAACGACTATAAAGACCGAAGGGTATGAGGTCCAAAAGAAGTTAGTTGGTCATATACAGGGAGTTGTGAGAAGTATACACTGTACAATGTATATAGCTATATACAGCAGGAGCTTTGAAGTCGTTATTCTTGGCAGCCTTATATATGAGTCTTCCGGCTGAACAAGCACTTTTGCTTATTTCAACCCTTGCTACTGTATTATTACTACTCTATATATGTATGTGTGCATTTCTGTAAATCGCAATTCATCATCTGCAATCTTTATTTTACTCTTTACTGTTTTTGTTTTAAATATTGCGCGTTGTTTTGTGTGCTACTCTAGTACAGCTCTAATAAATGCAATGAAAAAGCACGAGCCTAAATTTTGTGTAATGTTACTGTAATATTTAAGTTAAATAAACTATTTAAATAATAGAGTGGTGGTCGAATATGTGGAGGGTGCAATATTACTTTGTGTTATTGTCACTTGGTGATAACAGATATATGAGAATATATCTGATAAATATATTCTTATGCAATTACTTGAAGAAATCTACGGTTTTCATATTATTATATCTTGCAGGGGTGTAATATTGACAATGGAGACATCATAAAGATTGATTTATATAAAGTTTTTGTATTTTAATTGTAAAAATTATTTAACAATGGTATTTGTTTTTTGTGCCACCATTTGAATTACTCGCCAAGTGAATGTAATTTTTACTATACTCTCTAAAGTACCATTTTTTTTGTCAGTGATGCTTCCACAACTGTATTTATAACCTGGAAGAAAGAAGAAAATGAAAAAATAAAAAGAATAGAAGAGAATTGGGAATGAAAATCAAGGCGTGAAAAGAAGAGAAATTGAATGAAAGTGTCACACACAAAGACAAAGAGATAGTGCGATAGGGTGAAAATTAACTGATGTACGCGCATTCGATTCGTAGAAGTGGAGATAATTAACTCAGTGTAATTAGAAATAGGGACGCAGGGTCTACTACTGTGAGTTGCAAATGGAGCCTGCGACCTTCCGGTCTATTCAATAATCTCTTTGTTCACAAACTTCAATCACGCGCCGAGTAAATCTACCGTAGTGTAATTATACTACTTGGCACGACAACGTTTTCATTATACTTTTTCAGCTCAATTTATTACAATTCAAATATATTTTCTATTGTATATCAATTTGTAAAAGCTTAAAATAATAAATTACTTGAAGATAATTTGAATTTTAGAATTTGGCCAGATAAGAACTACGACAATAAATTATGGCTTATTGAGGAATAACAGGACATTTCGATAATAAATGCACTAATTGTGTCTTTGGAAATTAAATAATACATCGGTATTACAAAGACATACATACTGTTTTGTTAATGTATGCTAATATTACGTGACTTTCTCGAATATTGAGTTTTTGCATTTGTTATTGAATTATTTTATGATATCAAAAAAAACTGAACACATTGGTGTTCATGCCATAATAACTAAGCACTGCTTCAATTATTTAAATTTCATATATTTTTATTTCTTATAATTGCGAATTATACTAACGAAAAAATCCAATTTTCTCAATTATTCGCATTATTTTCTCTATTGGGAATTTACTCATTGCCGTTGTCGTCATCGTCGTCTTCAAATTCACAACGAATTTCCCTTTAAGGTGTTCGCTCAATATATCGTAATAGAGTCTACAACACCAGTTGACATCTTGTAGAATTAATTGCTTTCATCGCTAAGTTGGCTTCGGTGTTTACGTGCGTCTCTATATAGCCTCAATATACAGGATCAATTATCGGTTTGCTTTCTATATAGACCAACAATTTTACAGATATAATTTATGTATTTATTCAGGTCTTGCACGCTCACATACACATTTGGCTGTAATAAAATATTATTCTACACTGTATACGACAACTAATTACTTCCAGAATAATTATACAGATTAATTGGAATGAAGTTAAGTCATAAAATAATCCGAAGTTTTTTCGACTTTATTTGTTGTGATCTTCCACTTTAATATGCAATATTCAACTTTTATTTTTAATTTCCTTCTTTGAATTATTCATATCGTACAAAATTATTTAAAATATTTGGATTTTGTTTTTTTTTCTGAGTTTCAGGTATAAATGAATGCATTTGAAATTATTTTCTGGTTCACTTTTGATATAAACACTGTGATTAAATAAATTTTATACGGCTTATTGTTTTTTCAGCACTATACTACATCAAAATTGGTATTTTTTATAACGTTAAATGATCATTTAAGTGCACAGAGTAAGAGTCAAAAATTCGACTTAACTGAAACAGAACCATCATAAGAATTAGAATTTTCATCTTGAATCATTAATTTATATTTCTTGGCTTTGTATCACTCGTAAATTTGATTCGATTTTTCATTTGTTTCAGGTTCCGAGCAAACAGACAATGTCACAAATCATAACACTGGTAGCAGTTTGGATTGTTTAAACATGATTGTCCAAAGCATAAGTGGAGAAGTCAACGAAAATCTCTATTCATCGAGCAATTAATGAACCTATATATATATATACAGTATTAAAGATGATGGACTTTGGTAAATACAATATGACATACCTGCGTTATTGAAAGGAAAAACGAGTGAAAGAGAAAGAAAGTGAGAAAGAGAGAGAGAGAGAGAGAGTAAGAAAGAGTGGGAGAGACAAAAAGAAGAAAAAGTGATTTTGTTCCTGACTTAAATGAGATTATTATTTTATTATATTAGTAAAAAACTTTTTGTACAATTGCGCTCGGATATCAGGATGAAAATTATATTTTTATCGCCGAATATTGATAAAAATGATAATTGTTTGCATAAATTAATTTTTTACCAAAAAAAAAAAAACAAAATAATAAAAACTAATTTAGACGCCAAAGGACCGTCTGCAACCAAATAAAAATTATAAATGTTTTGGTTGTCTATGTAATCGATATATCAAAACAAGATAGACAATAAAAATTATAGTCGTAATTTAATAATTTACATATATATATATATATATATGTATGTATATGTATAGTGTATTTAAACATAATTAATAATGACAAATCAACTGCAGAATAATACTGATATTGATAGAAATAATGAATTGTCATAGTAGTAACAATCAAATAATATTAAGCAAAGTTGCTCAAGATTAATGACAATTAAATAGTTGAACATGTTATAATAATAAAGGATAAATTCTTGTACAAAAGCAACAATTTTCAACAGTGTCTCAATTTATTTCCCATATTCTCACCAATTTATAGTTACAAAAACGATATTGACGTTGTTGTTAATTTTAAAATGAAAATTGAACAAAATATTTAGATTGGTGTCATGGAAACATTTAAATATTGGTTTCCTCGAATTATTTGCGCAAGAAATAACTGTATAACATGTGAAAAACACCACAAGCAAGATATTTTTACATTTAAGTATATTTTTTTACGGCAAAAAATGACATCACTGGGTAATGATAAGCGAAAAATATTTTCAACACAACTCCCAACTACTTCAACACGATAAAATGATAATCATATTAAATTTAAAAAATTTGACATTACTCATGGGTTTTAATTTCATTAGTTGTTGATCGTGGTCGTAACATTATATCATAGCATGATCCATAAGAATTACTATCATTCGTCAAACAATAATTTAGCAGTCTAGTATGGGACAAGTGATTTAGAAAATATTAATGGCATCCGTGATGCATGGATAGAGTGATGAAGTGAGTGAGAGGGAAAGAGGGAGGGAGAGGGAGAGAGAGAGAGAGGGTAAAAGAGAGAGAAGTAGAATACAAGCGACGACTCTTGACAAAAAGTTATTAATGATATCCATAAATGCCTTAACGCCCACAAACATCAAAGTTGCCACTTAAATTACTACAGTCGCTACTCAGTTTGCTTTGCTAGAAATATCGCATCACCATATATAACTAGTGCAAAATGTTTTCGAAAAATTTGTGCACTTAATATTTGTCTTTTCATTTTTTTCTTTTTCATTTGTGTAACATTAAAGCTCGTATATATACATTGGACAAATCGTCGTTGAAAATAATTGAAAAAAAAAATGACGTATGAATATTACTGACAAAATATATTTATGTTTTTTGGAAAACAGGCATGTTATTAATTGAATTATTGTCGCTTTTCCACAATTGAAATTAATTTTTATTCAACAATTCAATAGCTATGAATATTCGAAAAATTATTTGACAACAATTTTAAATGTATAATGTTTGGTAGTGTTTGATAAAATAAAGAATACACTTCTTTTATTTTTTTTTTTTCAAATCCGTATCGTCGAACGTTGTTAGATTTGTAATACATTTTATGCCAACTACCGATGTGGAGATAAAAATAAAATTTAGCTATTGACATTCTCTTATTAGCTATTGAAGATTTATATTCAAATCTAAAATCGAAAGTTAAATAATTACAATGAATTGATAATGAAATATATATTAGCACACGGTGTTATGACAGCTGCCACGTGTTTTTTTCACCATGAAAAGATGCTTGTAGTCAAACAGGTGTCAATCGATTAGGAATTTAAAAGTCTATCAATAAATTTATTGTAAAATAGTAAATTCAGATTACGTCGATTAATTAGTAAATGAAATATACGACGCGAAAAGTATTTGTTCATCTGCAAGTAAATCAGTGCATCTCATTTGTGTCACTTTATCCCGGTGAAAAATACCTTATAAAGCATTAGCATAAATCTCATAATAATGTTGCATTCAATGGTACAAACGAAATAAATTTGTATATAGTAACTAATTGTAAGTATATATTGTAATATAAATACCCCAGTATATACAAATTCTCGTATTAACTTTATTAATAGTTTCATAATTATTTTAGAATTCATATTTTAAGTGTTGCAATGCAACTTCGAAAAAAGAAATACTGAGAGAAAAGAGGAAGGTATATGTCGTCGACGTGTCGGTATTTGTCCCTTTGTAGTTTAACGTTCTACGGCAAATTGCCTTTATGGCTTATTTACACAAGCTTTGGTGCATATATACAGAATAGCAGACGAATGACATCTAAGAAATCGACGTCAACAACTTCATTTATATGCACAGATACATTTATTTTCAATCGTGTACTCTCTGTACAAACCATGAAAGCCACAAACTACCGCTCATTAAATATAAACGATCATTAAATATATCGTAAAGTATATATAGGAGAAAAAACAATAATTAAATGAATAAATAAACATCGAAAGTTGTAACGAAAATATTTATCTAAATATTTATTTTGACGCAGTAGCTATATAATCGTGAATACTTTTCCACAGGCACACGTAAAATAACGACGAGTATATCATGTTCAAGATGTTTTCCTTACGGTCGAAAATCCTCAAATTTTTCCCATGAAATATAATCTGACCCAAGTGCGGATCAAGAATGAGACAGACAGAAACAACATCACCTTTAAAAGTTACAAATTATATTCTATTTTATGTCTTTATTGTTTTGTTTTCTGTTAAAATTTTTCATTTATCAATTCATATTTAATTGACTAACAAGTTCCGCTTCGATTCCAGATGTTACATATTCAGAAAAAATTTGACAGTACATATAGTTCGCTCATATCGGAAACGTGGCTTCCGGCACTTAAAGCTAAAATTTCAAGTGCTATGTGACGTCAAGTGCTTGTAAAATATATAACGCACCATGAGGAGTTACTATATGCCCATACACATACCGATATATTTTTCTAAAGAAATTTTATGTCACCTTAAAATTCGTATTCGAAGTATTTTCATTACGATCATCATAATTATACAATATTATTTTTTGTCCAGTAAAGGTAGCTTTGTCCTCCTTGAAGCTCCATTAGACTGAGACTTCCTAGTAGATCCTATCAAAATTGGATTATGATCAGATGGAAGAAAATTTTGAAGTTGTAGAGTCAATTTATCACGTAATGAACGCAATTTCTCCATACGTTCCTCATTCTCCGCTGTATGATAATATGATAAATATAAATGCAAATAAATTTATTGAAACTTACGAAACTAATTGGAAAGTTAGATAAACAATTTGAATAATTTGAATAAAACAAAAGGTATATACGTACGGTTGTTTTCCATGTTCATCATATGAGTGTTCACTATATGACTTTGTGTCAAAACCTCGAGCCAATATCTAATATTACTCTGGGATTTCGATTTGCCTGGATAATTTAAGACATTATTGCTCATAATATCCGATTGAGTAGACAGTTTCTTATTGCTCTTCCGCGACTTTATGTTACTTCCCTTTTTCATATTTTTAGTAGCAGCCATTGATTTAAAATTATCTAATTTTTCAGTAATATTGTTGGAGTCTGGATATACTGAATCTACCGAATTCCTGATATTCGAAGCACTGTTAACGTCACCAATAATAGGAATTTTGGAATCAATTGAATTTCCAGAATCTATACCGGTAAGAATTGTATCATTGTTTAGTGATATTTTAGTATCATTATGGAATTTCAAAAATGTTGGTATCGTCGAATTTGTGGCATTTAAATTTGTAACAAAAGCAATCAATATCAATAAAGCCAACAACTTCATTTTTTAACACGTTGTGCTTCAACCGTTATTTCGTAGTAAATTAAATTGTGATGATGTTGAATGAGAGAATTTATAACTGCGGAGTAGCCTTGAATCTGAATTGAAATAGTTATCAGTTGAACTAGGAATTCGTATCGATATGAGTTTGATTAAATATCTCCTTCACACATTCAAAAACATTTGAATGTATATTTATACAGTTGATGAGTTTAGATTTATTTCTTTCTTACTATTTAATTATCGAAAATTTAACAGTTTTATGTAGCATTAAACGATCAAAAAATAAAATTAAACTGAAAATATTCGTTACTGACTCTCACAATTATTGAAACTATTTAAAGAAATTTATTTTGTCACAAAACAATATAACAATTGCTACAAATGTTATATTAAGAACATAAACCAACAATAGCCTTATCTTATAACGCCCTAATATAGATATAAATGTTGGTGTTCACAAAAATTAGTATTTTGATTTAAAGGGTCGCCCCGAATACCAATAACAGTTCAATTTCTCTACATTATCAGTATTTACATTTTAATTTTAAAGTCGCAATGTATTTAGACAACACGTCGTATCTTTGAACGTTATTTCCTCGTAGACTATGAACTTGACATACTGCGCAGTAAATAATAGTTGAATTATGTATAATACATGTTACATGGTGGCGACATTATTTTATTAGTGGGCAAAAATTGACTCTGATCGTTATTCCGCGCCACACTTCATTTTGCTTTATCTCATTGTGCATTTGAAAACAATTTGAATCACCTAACACTTTTTTTAATTCTTCATTTACTCCACGTTCTCGCGATAAAAAAATGAATGACTCAAATGTACCACTTCACCCCGGTCTCCTATACGTACATGTATTCTAGCACATATGATATACTTATAAATGTGCAGCTGTTAACGTGATCTCATCGGATTTATTAGACCGATCCTACTCTTAATACACATATATATATACATATCTAAAACCTTTTAAGAAGACAGGAAGGACGTTAAACGATTTCCATAAAATTCTTTAGACAAACGTGAATGACAGTTGTGTTTTCATCTTCGTCGTGATTTCGGCACGTTTTCAAAACATTTCGACCCTATTAAAAGAGCATCAACTTATACTATATATATATATATCGTTACTCATTTGAGTGCATCTGTCTCACATTCGTTATATGTGCGACTTTTTGGATATATTATCGGCAAATTTAAAGCATTTTTGTATACCCAAGGGGAACACCCGGTCATTGATATATATACATGTGCAACGAAAGGTTACTTTTTCCTGGTGTCAATTTCTCTATCGCGGCTCTTCAGACTGTATACGCGTGCGTGTATGTGTGTGTTCGGTAAGTGTGTATACTAAGAGTGTGTGCACCGAATGGAAGCTATACTTGAGGACTACCCTTGAGACGAGACACGTACTTGAATTAGTTCTCAATGGCCTCCTACACTCGTAGAAAAAAGAAAAATATATGTGACAATATTTACGTTAGATATCGGCAAGATCAAAGATATTTTCATCTCTAGTATACACTCGTGCGTATATATATTCATGTCTATGGTACAGTATTGTATATATTTATTTATATATCATTGAGAAAACAGTGTAATGCGATTAAATAAATTAAGTTGGTTGAGATTGTTAATCGATGGTCTTTTAGTTATTAACCCTTTTGTTCACAATCATTTTTAATTACGCTGTTACAGACCCCTGGTACAGGGACACCTATCACTAGTTTTTTTTAATTCCTGACTTTGCATATGAGCGAAATCGTGCTAAATGAATTTACTTTATTCAGTAAACATTAATCGTAACTATCCAAGTCATTTCCAAGTTTGCTAGTCCGCTATAGTTTCTATGAAAAAAGATAGAAGTAGGGTCTTTGAGCGCTACACAGGTAGTACGCAACCAGCTATATGCCCTTTGGTAACCGGCAGATCTTCAAAATTTAAATAGTGGCGATAATAGCATAATGTGACTTTGTCTCTTTAGATTACACAGGTGTGCGTTATTCAGAATTATTTTGTTGAATAGAACAGACGTGTGCTGCGTAGATAATCGAGACTGTGTTGAGCAGTAACACGTTGGTAGAGCGTCACGTTGTTTCTATTTATAATTTATCGCTGTGTGACAAACATTCGATTATTATAAAAATGTTAAACATTTCCGTGAGTACTGTATAATTATTATCGTTGACAATTATTTTACTACTTTAACTCTTGCTAAACACTTATAGTCATGGAGCCTAACTATTGTTAATACTTTGAGGAAAAATAAATCTTATATTCCAAAACGAATGGCTTCTCATAAATCCATAGAAGATTATTCTGCTTCTTAGTTTCCAGAAAAATTAAAATAAAGAGAGCAGTAATTTTACTATTGGCAATGCAGTATGCTTCTGCTACAAATGATGATGAAAATAATGAGCCTGACATGTCCACCTATTATAATAAATACAAAACTAGCGTAGATAAAATAGATCAAATGGTAATTCGATACACTACACACAGCTGCATACAAAGATATCCTTTTGCTATTTTATTCAATACCTTGGACGTATTCGCTCTTACTTCCAAAATAATTTATCGTAAAAACAACAAAATAATGTAAAACAGGAAACAATCAGCGACGTACTCTCTTGCGTCATTTGAAGGAAGAACTGCCAAAACCTTATATCGAAGATTGTTCTGTGAATGAGTAAATAATTCGCTACAACAATACAAAAATTGCAATTGAGAGCATGATCGGGCTACAGCTTGCTGCTTCCACTATTTCTAATGGTTAAACTCAATTTCGAGACAGTACTGGTAGGAAAAAAATTATAGGCTCTTGTCATGTTTGCTATAAAAAGAACGATCAAAAGACGCAGGAAAACACAAGAATGTTGTACAATTTTCCAAAAGCCTGTTTGCGATTAACACCATGTATCGATAATCAAATGTATTGGAAATTATTATAATTGCTTATTTATTAACATCTGTCGCCTCAATGACATATTGATCGATGATATTTATTTATTCCTAATGGGTACGCGGGTACCAGGGTGTGTCTGCTTAGCACATGAACTTCAACGTCATTAAGTTTAGGTACAGAACATTTGAAAAGAATTAAATAATGAGAATTTGATAGCTCGGGTCAATATTTAATTTTTTATTCAAGTTATAAGGAAAAATATGACGAGGTGGGTGGTCCGTGTATCCGGGTGTGTACATAAAAGTTAATAAGATTAATAAAAAAACTTACTGACATAACGGAAAGTGGGAGACAAATTTACTTGCCTAAATTTTTCCATGATATATCTATAAATATATGTATACATAAGGTATTGATGTTTTCCCACTTGAAATTAATTTTTAGCAAGAATGAAGAGAGTCCATGTTCATTGATTCTTATTCAGTTTAAACTGCGAATTTTTCTTGCGGGTATACATGATAGCTGCCAAGCTTGAATTTATCAAAGATGTTGTTCTCCTTCATTTCCGCACTTTCCGCCAATATTTCTCAGTATATAAGTTGATTTTTATACAGATATGCAACGCATTGAACTGCATATTTAATGGGAAATTTAATTCTACGGATATCTTTTTTTATTCATTTCTTTACATTTTCTTTTCTCTTCACTTTTTAATTTCGAAATAATATTCACTGTAAGCCTCTTTTTTGTAATATTATTGGCCATCAATATCTTCAACTATATTCAGATTGATATGAAATGAATGTATAATAAGACCGACGAAACTGATTCTCAATAAACGTGCGATTAAAAGTGCGATTTCCATCTGGTTGTGATAACCGCGAGTGATTTAAGAGATATAAATATTCCATGAGTCATTTGATGAGAATTTCCACAGAAAATTATAAAATTTCAATAATAAATTCTAATTAATAGTCATGATTTCCACTGAATAAAATATCAAATTACTATTTCATATATCTATGTATTTTTTACTCTACATTTCTTTATTAAAATTTTTGTTTTCTCTAGATCACAAGATGATGTTTATAATATAGTAATTGTATGTAGTAACGGCTTAGATAGTATAACGATATAAATTCACCGCAATACACACGGGAGCATGCCTGCCCCAAAAATATATTATATATACAATAATGGCGCAGAACCAACGTTATCAACACGCGCCACACGTGCGTAGCATATTATGAGAATATAAAAATATATACATAAAAAAAAAACAAAAAATTGCGTGGCGAATAAAAAGATACAGATATATTTGTGAATCGTACGAGAAACTTTTCGCCGCCGCCAACACAACTAGCAAAAAATAGAAAATATATATGTTTATAATCCACCGCAAATGAAGAGAAAAAAAAATTAAATGCGCAATAAAAAATCGTATATCAAACCTCATAATGACAATAATTCCGTATATACATCCACGTATATATTCTCATTTAATGTGTCAACATAAATAGATATATCTCTAACATTAATACCGAAGTCGCATATAAAAAGGTCTTTTTTTTTTCATCGTCTTTCAATTTTGTTGGCTTTTTTAGGAGCCTCTTCCGGGTTTTAGTTAATCCACCCATGAAATTTTTGGGGGATACGCTTGAAAGAGCCAGTTTCCGTTTTTTTCTGCGCACGGTGGTCGACTTTCACACTTCCTTTCATCTTCCCTCAAAGACCAATATAACCAAGAAAAAAAAAATAAAAAATAGATATAAATAAAAAATAAAAAATTGTGACTGAAGTAAGAACAATTACCGCTAAAACTATTAAATCCATCACGCACTAAACATTTTTCACCAAAAGACAAACGCACTTACATGAATATGTACAGTGATATCAAAAATAGCTAAACATCATGAAGATGAAAGTCCCCACAAATATTATATTTTGTGAATGCATACCTATTCTTGCATTGAAACTAACATGATATAACCATTTAATGTCATCTAGACATTGTAAATAATGTTGAAAGGACTGTCATATAAAATTTAGCACAAGTTGACTTTCAAGAGTGTATAAAAAGGACCACACGAAATGAAACGAGACAGATAACACCAGAAATCATTTTGGAATGTGCCTAACTATTGTCTATATACAATTATAAATCATAATGACATTATAAAACACTTCAATGACATTCATAGACTTGTAAATTGTATATAAGTAAAGAAATATTTTGGTAGATTCAAATTGTCCTATATAATTTTTATTATCTGCATAATAAAATCAATTAAAAACGATAGATGAATATTTAAAAATATATTTAAATGCCGTCTCTGGTTTAAATGTAGATATCGCCGAGTTGTTTTTTAGGTTAGCCAAAATAAAAAGCCACGTTATATTCAAAGTTTTATGGTTTGATGACTTTGAAATAAAATAGATGAAGAATTGAAAACAAAGAACAAGTAGGCAATATGAAAATCTGTTGGATATAACGGCAATAATTACACTCAATTCAACACGATTCTTCAAGGCGGAATTTAAAAACAAATATACTTTTCATTTTATCAAAAATCATTAAATGTAATATTTCAACGACATAATTTCATAACCATGTCTACATACACTTTTATCAAATGATTTCACGAATATTTATTACAGCTATAATATTTTTTTTTCATATTTCGCAATAATTTATATTTTTTATTTATATATAATTGTATATTCAATATCCATCCAATCTCCTATTCCGCAATTTTTTCACTAAAAATAAACGCAAGATATTTATTTATATTGGTGCAAATAATTCTTATTTACCAATAAAAAAAATCGCATCTCCATTTACTTTCATTATTTGCGCTCCATCGAAATTGCCATTGAATCTTTGAAGCAGTTCACTTTATCCTGAGAGAAGTAGTATAATAAAAAAGTGAAATAATAAACAAAGGTATAGAAAGCGTCACACACATAGATATATATATACCAATTGTTTACTTGTTTGTTTTTTTCTCTGCGCATTTTCTTTTTCAATGGCGTTTCCATTTCAACAGATTTTCTCTGACTTCAAAGAGACAAAGGCGAGTGTCGATTATACATATATATATATATATATATGTTTAATATATATATATACATATGTGAGTTCATACAGCGCAAAAGGGGTTTTGGAGCAGACATGATTCGCTAGAGAAAATCGATTAAATGCAAATGGGAGACGATCGGACACCAGAGCATATTGTTTTCAATAGGATTTAGATATTGATACACATCTCAATATTGTATATATATATATATATATATATACGTTTAGATTATTATCGATACATTCATTATCCTACTGGGTATAACTAAATGATTTACAAAATGGATTAAATTTTTATTATTTTTGTTAATCTGGGTAGTGCAGACTGTAAATGGCTGGACATAATCGATGGAATATATATAGAATAATTGGATGAAATTGTAAGTTATAGGTTTAACGATGTAAATGGTTAACGTATAAATATTACAAACGTCAACACTGGGAATAATGCATTGTAAATGAATATAGATCGATTATGTATTCTAGAGAAACCCTATAGAGGTATATAGAATGCATTTTGTTGTTCTAGGTCGAACATTTCAATTCTATTGTCATGATGAAAGCTCTTGGGTTTCGGATGCATTGCATTGTTGCATATACCTACGTGTCTATATACCCACTTCAATGTATATATATATGTATGAAAATATTGATAATGTACATGCATGTATCATTTTATCTATAAATAATTTTGTATCATGTGATCTTGATAAATTTTTTCCGCAGATACTGTCAAAAATAATGACTTGTCATATTGCACATATATGTGATGGTATTGTTCAACAGTGTATGGGTATTTTTGCGGTTTTATTTATGATGCAATATGCGGTGTTGCAATAGATGGGATCGAAAAAAAAATATTTATCGATATATTATGGAAGGTTGCGCTCGTTTTAATAATCGAAAAGTGTTGAATCAAGAATTTTTTCCCTCATTACCGGCTATCCATTAAAATAAATCGAAGAAATTGAAAATAATGAAAAATAGAAAAATGACAAGAGAATTTTGATATAAAATTTGTTAGAAGCTCACGAAAAATCAGATCGCCACGTCTCCAACCGTTGACAATCTCATCAATGTTCAGCACTAAAACCTGGAATTTTTAAATATATTCTCAAAAGAATTGTTTATAAGAATATGTAGATTAAAATAACGGTCCAGATTCTGGAAAATATCCAGTAAGAAATCTGGATATTTTCTTCGTAATTGAGTGAGAATATATTGAAGAACTTAAAACGCCTCACCGGTACGTTACTTAATGATCTCAAGAATTTTCTTTCGCTCCAGATCATTAGATGTGGTCTTCAAAAATGTTGACAAGATAGATAGAAAATATTTTGTTGAAGTAGTAAAATCACTTGCCATATGTTCAGCATTTCCGTTGAAAATCAAAAATGATTGACACATTCCACAACGACTTGAATTCATTATTATAGTTCATGTTTATATATTGTAGTCCTCATTTTCGTATTGCGGTTTGGAAAAACTCGAGCACATATCCATCTATGAAATATTCCAATCTATATTTACGTATGCTACCACAAAAAATCAATTCATTTTGTTCCAAATCCAATCGCTTTCACCCGATACATTTTATTTTTATACATATATATTTTTTGTTTGCCTTCACTCATGGCGCATGTATCACGGCCCATAGTGAATTTGAAATAGGACAAATAAAAACGTTGAGTACGTTAAACCAAAAAATAGAAAGATCTGTCCTTTTTTATTCTTGACAAATTTTATGGATTAAAAAATACTTAACATATAGTTATTAGTGCATGCGTTCTAACGCGTACAGAGTATTTCCGTTTTCCGCGTGGGGTCTTTCATTTACTATAGTATATACTCATGTACATTATATATATATATATATATCATTTTACTAATCCATGTGGATTTTAGAGATCACATTCTGGGGATTAGTTGAAAAGCAGTAGCAAGCAGGAAACGTTCCCACCTTTACCAACGTTGATACTTTATTTTAAGAAACTGCGATTCTGAACAGAGCTGCGCTTTATAATTATTTTTCAAGAGGTCATTCATGTCTCAGCTTGTGTACAGTAGAATATTTGAAAAATATTATACAATGCTAAATTGATTCTTTCATATATTTAATCTCGTCCACTTATTGAAATTGACCGGCATTTTTTGTTATAAATAAGTATTTACACTATTTAACAATTTAATTCACAGATATTTGAGTTAGCAATCAGTTCCATTTAAATGCTTATTGGTTCGCCCAACAAATAATATGATTTTCATTAATTTATAATTTTACGTACGTCAATGTAGCGAATAAATGGATTTAATAGAACGAATGAATGGAATTAATAATTGAAATATAATTTTTTTATTTTCCGCGATTTATAATTTGACTGCAAAATTGTATTTTATTGAAAGATTAGTATGTATTTTTAATTGCAGCTTGTGGAAGATAATAAACAAACATATTACATTGCAGATATTTGATTTAATATGTTCATATATTTATTTCATTAATAATGAATTTCTCACAATCCTGTTCGAAAAGAAAAATATATATTCTTATACATAAATTTTTATTGACATTCACTAAATTATATACAATATACATATGTTATAAGTGATTTTAAAAGCCCGGGTATACAATTTGTAAAAAGGGTGATGTCGATACAAATTCAGACTTAAATCGTTTCATTCTTAAACATTTTATTGTTAATATATTATCACGTCTCTCCTTTTTAATTTTATCCATTAATTCTAATACTTTGTTAGTAATTCTAGTATAAATTAAATTCAAGGTGGAGATACTTCGTACCCTTTTAATCAATTCCATCACGCCTCTATTCGTTACACTTGTACATTCGCTTATATCTAAAGTTTGGAGTCGATTACAATTCATGGAAATATCAATGATTAAATCGTCAGTAATCAATGATTTATGATTAAAATGAAGTCGCTCTAAATTGATTAGATTTGCCAAATGATGCATTGCCCTTTTTGAAAGTGTACTCAGACCGCTCGGCCACAATTTTAAATCAGTTAATTGTGTCATTTTACCAATTACATTTAATGTAGAATCGTCAATGTCATTACACCAAACCAACGTGAGGCTGCGCAAATTCGTCATTTTTTCTAGTGAGAAATTGAGCCAATGCGATTGCATCGAGAAACTATTATAAATTTGCATCTCTTCCATATTCTCTAATGGCAAATATTTTAAACACTCTCCTGTTATATTATAAGTATTCTGAATAGCAAAGTATTTCAATCGTTTATTAACAGCAAACCATTCCGATAAATTCTTCTCACATGTTTCATAACCACTTGAAGCAATTGACAGTTTATTCAAATTATGGCATCTTTTGCTCAAGATAGATATTGTTTGTGGCGATACGCCGATATGAGAGAGATCAAGACATCGGATTCTTGGACAATATTTACTGATCATCCACAAATCACTCGAGTCCAACATTTCACAATGATGACGTAGATCCAGATGTGTGAGATAACGGCCACAACGAACGAGAACTTTTCTGAGCATATTGTAATCGACATCACGTTCCCTGTACCACAATGGTAGGCGCCACGTCTCTCGTGACAAATCCAACTTCTTTACATCTCGCCATGATTCATAAATCACTGCACGCCAACGTGTGCAAACTGAAATTAGTAACAAAATGTATAGATATATATGTATATGCCATAGGTAAATATTCCTATTTGGGAGAATGTCAAAAGACGAAATCGAAGAAGATATATTGTTTATTTTTATAATTATGTGGATAAACTCTTTTTAAATATCTTTTCGATTATTTGTCTTTTGGAAATTGTTAAATAGATAAAATAGAAACATAATGAAATTTCATAATTTGTTGCAAGTCAAATTCCCTTTGTTTCTCAGTATTTAATAAAAATTCACTGGGAAATCATTTGTGATATTTATTGATGATATGCTGTTGAATTCTCACCTCTCTCAGCGCGTACTCTTTCCGCAATAGGCAGATACGAAAATATTTTCATCAAACAATCATCATTCAATGTGTGAATTGGCGGCTTCTTATGCTGGTCCCTCTTCAAAGTCATTGCTAGAAAAAAACATTAATACATATTTACATATTATTGAGTTTCATCAATTGAACATTATTTTCCAAATTAACCATTTTTTTTTGTTTGTCGCAGAGTTATTATGATCATTCGTATGATTAAAAATTTTCCAACTACTTCTAAGTAATTATCTCCGTTTGTGTAATCAACACCGGAATAATATTGATTAAATGTGGAAAAATTTACCTTGTAGATGTGGAGTTATTGCTGCAATCACATCAATGAATAGTTCTCTTTCCATGATGGGCTTATAATTAATTCGATATATATTTTGAATACTATTACGTTTGAAATTCACGGTGAAACTAGTAGTACGAATGACAGCAATGTATGCAATGCCAATTGAAAATAAAATGAGACTTTCATTTGACTCGACACTGTATTTATACTCACTTGTGACGAATAAATTCATTATACCTGCCAGGAGGAAAAGTGGAGGAATTGATGAAGTCGTGGTGACTATGAAGGTAGAAATAAGGTGCAGGTAATTAGTAAATTCAGGTATAATATGAGTGTTCAATCAACAATTGAGCATTTGAAAAATACGGATTAAGGGTGTCTTAAAGACATTAAAATCAGATGAAATGAAAATGAGTAACGAAAATTGTGTCGAATAATGGTACCAATTTCTATGGCAATGACAATTGGGAATCTCATGCAGAGTAACGACGTGACTAAGCCTTGATATAACATAACGACAAGAATACTATAAGTTTATCTTCTGATAATTATGGCAGCAAGTTTTATTGAATAATTATTGTTGAATTGAGAGATTTAGGATATTCCAACGGATTAGAGAATTCATCAATGCCAACGATTCATAATACTTTGAGTACTCATTCATTCGAATAGTATTATTCGGAGTTTTCAACCGAAAATAAATACATATGTGATAAGTTGGTAAGTTTTACTGAAATTAACGAAGAATTAGAATAGTAAATGGGCGAGTAGAAGGATGACCGAATTTAGTTAATTGTCCGAAAGATCATGATAATTCACTGGTTAAATTTCCTTGACGGACACTTCCGAGAATATAAAGATTTCATGATATAACTGCATCAGAATATTTCGGCTATGCCTCAAGCCATTGTATTTCTTGATGCTTCATTATTATTCATTATTGAACAGATAGCAGCAGAAACAAACAGATGAAGATTTTATAAATTTTTCTAATTTATACGGCTCTAACCAAACATGGCAATTCTTCAAATAAATATCTACAAAGTGAAATATCTATGTTTGAGTGCAATAAGTGATATATTTGTGTATAACATAAAATCCATTATATCATATTCCGTATTTTTTGCGTCATATTTCAATTGTTAACAGTTAACATATCTTCTTAACTGGAGGTAATTCGCTCACGAGACAACTATACCAATGAACTTTCTGAAAAAAATATGCATAGGAAATAACCCTATGAGTCTGCTCCAAACTTGACATATTTTTAACATTTTGGTTTGCACTGCGCTATTCCTTTCTGTGGTACGGTCTTTCTCAAGCGTCAGATCATCAAAGAATAGCTTGAATTCTCCGAAACGTTGAGAAAACAGTTCTTTCTCTTTTTTTATATTTCCATCAACCAACTGAAGTGTCTCATTGATAACAATTCCCGAAAAATCGTTAGAATTTTCCAAAAGTTCCTTCAACTGCAATTAAAAATTAAAAATGATCAACTATTTTACATAGTTTCGTTCAAATATTCACATAAGTTCAATTCTAAAAGAACATATGAGCATTTTAATAAACTGTTTGTTCTCACACGTGCACATACAAACCTTGTTACGATGGATTTCGGTTTTGAGATGCATCACTAACACTCTCATGTATGTTGTTTGATTACCGCTGTATCCAGCACTGTCGGAATAATTACATTCAATTAAACATTTATTACTGATATGTAGAAGCACAAAATATAAACATTAAAATTATACACAAACTTACTGTTCAATAATTTCTTTGTAATGTTGAATAGCGAAACTGAGCGAAGTGTTTGTAAGGTGGGGCATATTTAAAGAATCAATCAAAGTATAGTAAATATCTTCGAATTCAATCCCATCATCGGATATCATCTTCAATAAATATTTTTCGAAAAGTGTAACATTATGTGTGTATGGCAGCGCATACGTTAGCAAATCTAGTGGGACTTTGGCCCACAATTTGTCCCATGCTTCTTGATTGTCATTTTGGAGCCCTTGGTTAGTAATCCAATCCAACTCTTCTCTTGAAAATCTGAAGAAACAGTATATTAAGACACATAACTGAACATTCATACTTTGTCAAATTTCATTTTCAATTAAATATTGTTCAAATGGAGATATCTTTAGTTGAAAATTTTGCTATTGTGGTATATTTGTCTTATTGTTCAAAGAAAGAACAACATGGCAATTCCCAAACATATGTGATATTTTCGGGAATCAAAAGGTAGTTAGAAATGAAACTTGGCAATATTCCATACTATACTCATGACATTATGCCGGTTTCACATTTATGACAGCAAGAGAATATCATGATGATACAGAAAGTTCAATTGGAATAAATTATGATATAAAAAATATTTTTTGTTTTGTTCCACATTATCCGTACTCAGAAAGTTCAATAGAAAATATTGAGAATCAGAGGAAACTATTGTCAGTCATATTCCTCTTATTGGATAACATTATTAATACATGATAACAATTTGAACATACGTCACTTCTTCAGGATTTTTAATCCACCTCGCGACAATTTTCGATGTCTCTGTTCTGCATAATTCTGTCTTCAAGTAGCAAGCTTCTTTTAACGCGTTAGCGCGATTGAGCCTAATAACATGATCGTTTTCGTCATATTTTACGGATTGAATATATGTAAACAGTTTTTCCATCAGTTTGCGGGTATAATGCTGAAAAATGACACACGATTAATCCATATAATTTCGTATACTTCTACTATTACAATGATTATCATGACATAATACCTCGAAAGGTTCATCGAATTCAGTAAATCTCAGTAATGTTCTTATGCTTTGAATTACTGGAAACGCTACAGTCCACACAAGATAATCAGTTTCTTTCTCCAAGTATGCCATCAGAGATAAAACGATATCATATTGAAGTTTGTTATCTTTTGCAAGAGTATATGCATCGTCGATCAGCTGTGCACGATTAATAACGTGAATGTCATTATGGTTTTTTGTTCTCAAATACCTTGCAATTAATTGCCAGTTCTCCTTATCATAATTTACACGATACAATCCAAATTGCTGTTTATTGAATATCACAAATTTATTTTTTTTCAATTCACTGATTTCTACCGAATTGTGTGAGGGGTGAAACCAATGCGAAATTTTAGTATTGTTGAAATCCAATGTGTCCTCGGTTGCGAAGTTTAATGGGATCCAGTATCTCTCTACAAATATGTCATGACTCCCAAGTAAGAAACGTGATTGCGTTATTGTGGCTGTTTCATTTTCATAATCTCTAGTAACAGTAATGAGAGGATAGCCTGGTTGAGTTACCCAGTTCTTCATGAAACCAATCAATGATTGATCACCACCACTCAACTCACGAAACAGATCTTCAGAGGTAACTGATGCAAATGCACTATTATTAATAACGGAATAATATAAGTCTTGTCACACCACAACAATTTATATTGAATAATAAATCGAGTAGATATATTTTATTCAATTTTCTCGAACTTACTGAGCTTTGATATAGCGTCTTAGGGCAGTTTGAAACTTCTCTTCTCCAAGCGTATATGATATCATGCGAAGAATGGCCGGAGCTGAAAAATAAAGGCATTGTTCATGAAAATTAGATCATAATTGTTTTAGTTGAGTCATAAATTTTACGGACATCGCTGGTACATCAAGTGCGGGATAAAATCCGGTTGTTCTTTTCGAACATTCCATTGATGTTCGATGGCACGAACTCTCACGTCATTCCAATGGTCCATCACTTTTGGTTGCATAATTTCTATCACAAACCTCTCCGCTATGGAACTTGCAGGCTCAATCTAAAAAATTATCATATTATGTATTTTTTTGTATACCTCACTGACATTTATCGTCGAAGTGTAATATTTACTGTACCTTATTCATAATGATATTTGCCAGATAAGTCGCAAAGCCTTCATTCAACCATACGTGAATCCAGCGTGATAATGTGACTAAGTTACCAAACCATTGGTGTGCTAATTCGTGTATAATTACTGTAACCATCCATTCTTTTTCCAAAATTAAACGAGAGTTCTCCGTCAAAGCAAATTTAGACTCTCTGAAAAATGTTGATTTCCGTAATTCAATTACTACATAACTGAACAAAATATTCTTCAATAAATTCTACCAATTTACTGACTTGCATGTTATAAGTCCCCAATTCTCCATTCCAGAAACCTCAAAACGGGGTATTGCAATCATATCAATTTTTTTTAATCCTTGGGCCTCGTAAGTAAAATTTAAATAATCCTCTAAATAATCGAGAGCTCTTGAACCGACTCTCTGCACATATTCACCATCATAACTAATATTTTTTCGGGTCCAAAATCGAAATCTGGAATTTTCACTGTCGACTGCAGAAATGAAATCACCGACAACGATTGCCACCAAGTAAGTGGACATCTTTGGAGTTTGGGCAAAATGCGTGGTCACTTGCGTAGGGTCATCACGATGTTTTTCACTTCTTACTATATGCATATTGGAGAACGCCACATATTTGGTTTTGTGTTTTATTGAGATAGAGAAATGTGCTTTTATTGCTGGCTCATCCCAACACGGAAACGCTTTGCGAGCATTGATAGGTTCAAAATAGGTTACAATGATCCGACTGAAAAATCAAAATTTTAATGCACTAAGTATTATGACAGGAAATGTAGTCTCCCCTCTAGATCTACGCTTGAATACACTTTTTAGGCGTCCAAAATAAAATCAATTGTTTACATGGAAACCTTTTACGATATAATACCTTGCAATGCGTCCATGGTGAGAAAAGATATTAATATCGAATGCTTCTAAAATAGAAATAAAGTTATTTAGGTGTCGGCTAAAGTACGCAGCGATCAATTGAGAAAGATAATTTATTTTGGTATTGTTGTTACGACACAAATACATAATTACAAAAAACTATATCAGGCATAGTTCTGACTAAACAAGAGACAGGGCAAAGAATCTTTCCAGCATAGGAAATCTTGAGGTCTACAAGGGTTCTGTGTATCAACAAAGACTGCAATAAAACGTGTCCTGGACACTTGAATGATCGGAAATCGACATCTGTCAATTTTTGTGAACGATCACGTCACGTCTTCAACGATTAAAGTCATCATGAAGTTCAGAATTGCATAGTGAAAGGTATATGCAGTATCGTCTTTGGAAATTGTTATTGGAGGAAAAACTGAAAGTGCTGTGCTGAAATTAGTTCTTCTATCTACGTAAGTTTTGTTGATATGAATTAATATCATAAATTTAAATATATTATATCATTGGGTATTGATATATCTATTATTCTCTTTCTCAAACTTAGTTTCGCTACAACATGGAGAGTTGAACAGAATAGCCGAGATAGAACAATTCACCAAACGAATTAATGAGAATGTTATTGAATATTAATATATTTCGTCACACTTACTTGGTTGTACCATCCTCAGAATATGAACTTCGATAGAGACCATCAAGTGCATCGTCATCAATCTTAATGCTGCTGTAACTTAGTGTTAAATTACAATTGGCATTCGTGGGTAATTCATCTTGTAGATAAATTTTCAGGAAATCGGTTTCATTATCAATACTCTTATTTAATACAGTGAATATTCGTCTGTTAGAATAATTGCCTTGCTGAAAACAGTTTAACTCTATAACATCATCGATGTTGAGATTTTTAGCGTGTAGAGTTATCACTGTCGTAGGTTTCTTCACACTTATATTGATCTCTGATTTTCCGCTGAATGTGAAATTATCGCTATCCATGTCAGGCATGAATTCAATTTTATAGGAAAGAGGCACAATATTATCCGGAAGATCATAGTTCTCAGAGATAGATGAGTTTGCAGAAGCTGAAGATACAAGTAGTAGACCCTGTGACAGCAACCATAAAGCTACTGTTTCCAACATGATATGTACAGCTGACATCTTTCCTTTCAATAAATGAACTCTACAAATTTAGAATCTTTGTTTCATTTGAATTAGAAACTAAGATATACTGTAATTATTTTACTCACAATTTATGTGTCAAGAGATATAGAATACAATTTACGAATGAATGATTGAAGTAGGCGTTGAATGTGCCGCTCCCAATGTTTCCCAAATTCCGCAAGGTGTCACAAACGTAGAATAAAAATTTTGCTCTGATGCAATAACTGTTGTTTGTGAATAAAGAGGCACTTTTTCATCATGTTCTGCTAATCATTTCGAGCTTTTTTTTATCGTTTTTCACGATAAAATGTGAAATATCCTTGTGCATTGATTTAACAAAAAAAAAACTTCTCTATCGCAATCCATGAATTTATCTTCTAACAAACTACATTCGTTTTTATACTTTTTATCTTCTCTTCAACAAAGAAACATATGTCTTGACCAGGGTCCAAGAAATCAAACTCAAAAAAAATCAATATGTTATAACTATATTATTGAATTTATACCTTTGTGTCTTGTCGAATAATATTCAAACTCATTCAACTTCTGTTGATAGTTAAACTGATTGGACGTAAGTTGCTTATGATACCATTATAAAAGTAAAGTATCATACCGTATCGACTACATATACATGCTTTCGTGCGTTTATGTATTTTAAGAATAACCATATTATATAGTGCAGCACAACATGAAATGTGTGATACCAAACTGTTGATTTCTATAAGTTGTATATTCATAAATGTTGTAGACATTGTGCAATGGGTTTCATTTCCATTTTCCAATTTGGTTCTGTTGATGTGTTACTTTACAAATTTTTTGCATCTCAACATCAATGATTTTTATTTATAATATTAAATAATTTCATTTTGTGAAAAATAAATGATTGCAGCACACAGTTGTGTCATTTATGATTCATTATTGAAAATATTTTGATGACATATTTTATTTACAATTACGTTAATAAATTATTACATATATTATACTCACCGATTTTCTGTGTAGTTAAAACGTTTCAAACCATATTTTAAACTCAAATTAAAATATTTCAATAGAGTTGAGCATTTATATACTGTTGTATCGCCATAGCAGTGTTTAAAAAGTCATTAAAACATTGAGAATAATTAACGATAATACCTGAGATATAATAGCCGACTGTTATTGAAATGACGCAGAACAATCAAATCAGGAATAAAACTAAAGAATGTACAACAGAGATACTCACTGTGGAAAGTATATTGTGTTGATAAATAAAACAAACATTTTTCACATGTAATATTTTTCCACAAGTAGCCAACGTTAGCAAATCTGCAAAAAATCTGCTGATAGCCTGTTTGTTTTTTGTAAGGCAATCGCCCAGTACATATCCTGTAAAAACCTACGGCAGATTCGTCACAAGATATTGTGAAATATAGCAGCTATTTTATAAGTGTGCACATGAAATGAGTATACTGTGTGAGAACGTGCTCCCTATAATTCAATATTTTGTTTCTTTTAATCAATAAAATATTTAATCCTATGTTTCAACATATAACAATGCGTACAGAACTGTGCAATATACACAACTTACTTATGGTCGCAGATGACCACAGTAAACTACTTAGAATCAAAGTTAAAATTGATTGAAATAAAAATAAATGAATGTAAGCGATATATATAAATTTTATTGGTTGTTATAAAAAAATACATACATATATATATATCTATATAATTCCATATGTGGAGGGCTTAGAAGTCAATCGGTGTGAATCAATTGAACGAAAAATGAAATAAATCACATACTTATCAAAATAAGCCACCAGAAAATAATGACTCCTGGATATCTGGCAATTAGATTGTAATTAAAAGATAACATAACTAAACACAGCAATACAGGAAAACCGAAATAGAAAAAAAGTTTGGACTTTGGAGTATGACTCGCAGTAAAAAATGTACTTTTAAATATGATTGACTCACACTGATATGCTTCTGAGGCCGTCATATATCTATAAATATAATAAACAATGTTCATGGGCCCTAAATGCATAACCATATGAGAATAATATAAAGAGTGATGGAAATTGTATAGTAACGCCAAATGATTTGGATGAATACTCAATGTAAAATATGTTTAATTTACTCAGCATTACGAAATACTATGTTACAGTATTTCACTATCGGCTTTATACGTGTATGTTTATCTGTATTATACAAGAGAATCGTGCTGTGTTTAATTTTATTCCTGATTTAATTGTGCTGCATCAACATTTCGTTATCAGCCGGCTGTTACTAAAGTAGTTTCATCACCAGTTGTCAATGTATAATAACTCATCAAACACGGATATTGCGTTATGACAGTATATAAATGTATGATTACGCTGAAAAATCTTCATCGAAATTTGATGAGTGGGGCCTGTAACATTATAAACACATGAAAAATAAATGAGTACAATATAATATATAATAATTCATTGATGTATATATAAATATAAGATGATACCAAAATATTTTCAATAAAGAATCATCAGTCAACCTTCGTCGCAATAATTACTTTTTCGCAAAAACAAATCGTTAAATTATATGGATGGTAATTATTCATTCTGAGGTGATAAAAGCCAATAGAGTAACATACGTCGAGAACGACGTGACAAATTTGTGTGGAATCAGTTTCACAATGTTCAAAACATTTTCGATTTTATGTATTGTGAAGATAAAAAATTATACATTTCATGTTGTGTAGCACAGCATATGTTAATTATTAAAATACATAAACACATGATAGTATGTATATGTAAGCGGAAAATTGTATTTTTTTACTTTTTCACAAATATTTATCAGAACCTCACACGCCAATTCGATTTAACTATCAAGAGAAGTCCCTGGAAATCCCATTGACGTCAATCAAGAAATAGAGTGTGAACGATCAGGCCCGGGGTTCTGAAAAAAGGCAGTATGAAATGAGACTTGGAGAATAGACGATCGATTAATGTAACAAAAACGAAGTAGTTTTTCTATCGTGTAGTTAAGATAGCTTCACTTGAACTTAATTCAATTACATTCGGATAATTTATCAACGAATTATATTCACTATCAATTTCTAAACTATAATAAATACTGTATAAATAATAAAAACTACATATATTAGATTAATAATGAATAAAATTTTCATTAATTCATTTGGTAAATTGTTCTATCTCGGCTATTCGGTTTAACTGTCCATGTTGTAGCGAGACTAAGTTTGAAAATGAGAATGTAATTAATTATATCGAGAAGTAGATCAACACTATCCCAAGTAACCAAAGCTTCGGCAGATCTGCTCAAGGTTCTGCGGCAGATCTACCGTGTGAATATATTTACTGAGACTCTGGTATTTCTTCATCTTTGGTCGTATCTCCTCAATAACGAATAGTGATTGACGTTCAAGTCGATTGTTATTTATTAAAATTCATCAGCTATTAATAATTCTCTCATTTATATTTTCTATTCTAACGCGAACATTTGAATGTTAGTATTAAGCAATATACTGGCTGGAAGAATATCCTAAATATCCTCATACGGTTATATATATCATTTTTTGTATCCAAGGATGTCTTCATGATGAACATTCTAACGGTACAATTGTCGCCATCTTTCGGACAATCAGCAAGATTCAGCAACCTTCTATATTTCCCTCCCACTTTCTATTCTGCTTTCGTTCCTCAATCTCGGCCAAGATTCATCAGTAATCACACATGTGTTTATTTTCATTTGAAAAGTGAAAAGAGTGTTGTTGGAACGAATGAATACTCAAAGTTCTGTGGGACATGAGTATATATAGAATCGCAACTATTACAAATCCGGTATAATAGTGAAAATACATTTATTAAATTTCTGTAGATGAAAGTCTATGATATTACCCTATAATTATAACCAATTCACCATTAATTTCGTCAGTCATCACTTCTATTTTTACAAGCTTTTATTTGAAGTAAGTATCCGTGTATAAATAATTGGCATGTAATTTATTACATGATGATATTATGTGATATCAATTTCGATCAATGAATACACAATGGGATATATAATTGATCATTATGAGAGCACAAACAATTGAGACAATTATATCGTAATGCCAGAGTGAATTCACGACGATTTATCATCAGTTATATTGATGTGTGTCGTTGAGGTTAGGCGCGTTTTGATATAGGTATATTGTGGCTGGAACTCCAATTTTTTCAGTATTATTTTAATATTTCAGACGCATTAATTAAATATGGCAGTGAAAAATGATGACAGTGTTTTAACATTAATGCACTTGCGTGATATGCTCACAATTGATAATGAAAATTCATCGAGAGAATTTTGTACAATGAATAATTACGAGGATGCTATTGATACATTGTTTGATGAATTGGAGGCATTTGAAGTTGGTCCATTGTCAACAAAATCATTATTTACAAATACGAATAATAATAATTCAACAACTTCATCACAATCATTGAAGTATCTTTTTGTAAAATTAATGAATTCAACATGGAATTTAATTCATAAACATCGAAATTTGATGCGACAACATGAAAAATTGAAGGATTACCAGAGCAGAATATTAAATGATAACTCAGGACTTTCGGTGAGTTTATAATATCTATATTTAATTATTTCTTCAATTGTTTTATTTTGTTATGTGTTTGTTTTTCATCAGAATTTTTATGATGTCTTTGTCATAAAAAATTATTATTTTGCATTGTTGAGAATTACACGAAAAAATCAACAAATGAAACGAAAAAAAACAAAACATTAAAGGAAAATAAAACAAAATGGAATATATTTTTTTATTTGACGTTCATGCTATTCATTGGTACATATACTTTTACAGAGTCAAGTTAAACGATTGAAACAACATATTGAAAAGAAGGACAATACAATTAGTGAAGTTGAGGAAAAGGAAAGACAATTGAAAGTTAAAGTTTGCAATTTAACTCGTGAATTAAAGCGCGAGAAAGAAGAGGTATGAAAAATTGATAGAAGAAATTCGAGGTCCTTCAATAAATATTCTGCATTGATTAATGAAAAACAAAATTATTTTTTTTTTACTATCTAAATAAAGACAAATATTTTTGTAACAGAGTACAAAGATGAAAAAGCAAATTCAATCCAAAGACACTCAACACGCTCATGAACTGCGACGCATTCAACAGAATGGAAATAAATTACGTGATCAATTACAAAAATCCGTGGGTAAGAATTATTGACAGTAAAATAATAATAATTAATATGATCTACGTACTAATTAATTAATAAATCGGTCAATCAATTTATTATTAAGTATTTCTCTTTATTAATTCATTTATTTATGGTTTACATTGCACATTGTTATATTTCTTCTTTGAATTTTCATGTTGCAAAGGAAACTATGTGCCAAGAACTAAAGCAATGCAAAATCTTCAGACAGAACACAACAATAAAATTCGTCTATACAAACAAACAATCAATCGTTTGGAGGAAAATAATAATTTGATGTTACAAGAAATAAACGATTTGAAAGACGCATTGGCACTTCATGCTGGTGGACTTGAACTTCATGTAGAGTCATCAGGTATTTGGGACGACACAATAACACCATAATATAATGAAACGGTGAGTGATGAATATTCAATAAAAAATAATGTTTCAATTTGATTTCCTTCATTTTTCATTTCATCCATTTGTGTCATCAATCGATTAATGGTTATTCAATAAGGATTGAAAGCTGCGTAATACAATGAGTAACATAATTCCAATATAAATATTCGGATGGAATTGATGATGACAATTGTGTTGTGAATTTTTTCGGCATTTACAATTACCCGCTTTACAAACTGTGTTATTTATATTTGAAAACATATTTAAATTTCTTCGGTCATTGGTATAAATTATTTCCGTTGGCATACTATTATTAATACTCTTTACCCAATCAGATGAAAGCCGTAATGAACTTATTCCATCGCCACAATTGTCCGCCATTACAACACTTCCGGCAACTAAATTAATACTGATATTTGAAAAAACACAATTAATAATTCGTGAATTACTTCCGTATATTGACATTTGTCCAGATTTATTGAATTCAATTGTTGAATTAATAATTACAATGGATTCCAATGATTCGAAATTGAAATCGCCGTTTACATTGCGCATTATTGTGTTTATTATTTTTAATGATTGTCCGGACCAATTAATTCCCACCATACTTTCAATTGTTACATTATTGAAAATAAAAATATTAACATCAATATCGGTAAATTGTTCATTCAGATCATTTATTTTTGTATTTTCAATTATAAATGAATCAATTTTTGCAGTGTGTAAAAACGTTTTGTGGCTGATTGTTGGTATTATTCCAATATTACGCAGCCATATTTGACCAAAATTTTTTGGTATTAAATTCGGTTCAAATATCAATTTTTCACTTATATTCTGTATTTTTATGTCGTGGATTACTTTCGAATTTGGTAGACTGGATAATTCAACATTGGCTGATTCACACGATTCAATCAATAATGATGTTGAATTCACATAGTTGTAATTAATAGGAAGATGAAATATCTGCAACATGATTTTTAATTATTAAACAATCAAATATTTTTGTTGGCTGGTTTAAGGAGGTATTCTCGTGTACAAATCTCAGAACATTAATATTTTTCCACCCTCCCCCATTGATTATTCACTGTATTCTTTAAATTGATGTGCACAAAAATTTTAAAAAGTTATTCATGAATTCATTTGTAATTCACCGCGGTTGAATTAATTTTTTTTGATCTTGAATTATTTTTTTGACTTGCCAACAAAGAACTTTTTACACAAGTCGTTATGCGTGACATTTTGATATATTTTATTATTTTCATTTTTTCAGAGGTTCATACGATAACTATACCGATAATGAGCTAAAAAAATTTGTGATATAAATATTTTTATGTAATACAATAATCGAAACTGTGCACATTTTTGCCAAAAAATTTGTTCCTAGTCACTCGGTTCGCAGCTGTCACTATCACTTATATTTGATTCAAAATCTACAATTGCCACATTAACCTTCTGCACGTACTTATCTATATATATATATATATGTGTGTGTGTGTGTATCTGTACGAATTAGCAGAACTCTCACCTTATTTTCAATACAATGACAATGAATAACTCGCTCATCATGTGTGCAAGTTTCACTCAAACGTTCGCTTGACACAATGGCCAGAGAAACAAGCACAATCGCACAGATATGTTTCATATTGTTCCTTTATGAATCGTTGGCTTTAAATTTTTCGCTTTCATCACACGTGACTAAATTCCTAAATTCCAAATCATTCTTCCTTTTACACCGAATCAAAACCAACAAATCGAACATATATTATCATAAATGAAATTCGTTTCCATCTGTGGTTGCACAACACAAATTGAATTAATAAATTCAAAGAAAAATATTTCCTCGTGATAAATAAGTTTTTCCTTTAATACACTCCGACGCTCTTCCGGCTACCTCACACATCAGACACACACAGTATAGTTCGCCTTGGGTCAAAAGAGCAATAGTTATACGAACGCCGTTACAAAGATATAGAAGAGAGATAAATAATAACAATATTAAAATTTAATAAAGGAAAAAAGAAATAATAAAAATAAAATGAACAATTAAGATTGACAGATCATTCGCGCCGCTTTTTATGGTGATTGACATGCATGTTAGTTGTACAGGGCTATTGAATGCTACTTGATAACGGATACAAAGTATTTTATATAACTTAAATGAAGCGTTCACCAAGTGAATTCTTTTACTATCGAGTGAATGAGTAATATAATATAGGGAGACGAATTCACCGCACCGGAAGAGTTTAGGTACGACCGGAACTTGGCATGACCAATGATGATATATCTATATGTAAATTATGAATATACGTGTATGTAATTATAGTGTATTATGTTCTAGCTAATTCTCTTATCGTTGCATATATAAACATCTTTGTTTATACATATCTACGAGAAAATTCATTATCGCATTCCTTATCGGTGACAGTTTGATTCACATCGGCGATCTTTTTTTGCGTTTTTGAAAGAGAAAAAAGAAATGAACAATAAAAAGGTAGGAATATTTTTTATAGTAGTGAATTTTATATTTATTCGACCATAATCGTGAGCGCGTTTTAACAAATATATACAGAATAACTTTCATTATTGCGAAAATAGTTTTACAATCATTTATAATATACCTATATGTGTACTGGAAACGAATAACATATATAAATGATGTTATTATTAATAATAATGCGTAAATTATTGTGCTAGTAAATTTTGACATTCGAGGAAAAAATAATATTTATGTAATAATATTGATTATAAGATAAATATTATGTTTCTTGATGTTTGTCAGTGTGTAACCACAAGACACAAACAAATATAACGTTTGAATGTCATAATTAACTCTATAATTATGTATAGAAACTCTTGTGAGAATGACTCTGGGATAATTATAGCTGTGAAATTATTAAATGCAATCAATCAAACAAATTTAAATGCAAACAATTTGTTTGTTTCAAATTAATTTCATTTGTTTTACAATAATCGAATAGAATTGTCCAGAAATAATAATAATATAATTCGTAACATATTTTGCTTTGAAAGAAAAATTCAAAGAGGACTTTTTGAAAATCCAATTTTTCAACTCATTTAGAAATTTTATTATTGACATTCACATGTTTAACAATGTCAAATTATAAGAAAAAAAAATCCACTATCTCCCGATTTATAGCATAGTTTCTCAGTCTTTAAAAACGTTACATACAATTCTTCAATTGTTATAATCAATCGGTCAATTATTAATTATATGATCAAACTAACAATTCCCTATTCCATAAATATGCAAAGATTTTTCTTTTATTTCTATTCATTTTTTTATAAGATGTTTGGCACTTATCTTAAAGATAGAATTATTGTAATCTCGCGAATTCATTTCCGCACGTCTTTGGTAAAAAACAAAATCCACCAATAAACTAAAGTCCTCTCCTCTGCTTTCTTTTATGAGATGCATCTGTTTCATCTTCAAACTATCATTCCAAATATAATCACAAGAAAACAATCAAATTGAGGAGGAACAATAAAAAAAGCGGAAAGATAAAAAATATAAAACCCGAAAAATTAACATTAATTAATCATGCACTCCTGATGCACGACTGCAACAATAACTGAACTAAAATCTAGGAATTTATTTATCTCTTTGGCGTCAAATATTATCAAATGAGTTATATATAAAGTTAGAAGTTATTATTTATTTATACAATATGAAATATTGAAAGATCGAAAAATATAATAGTGAAATGTTAAATTGCAAATTCTGTTTATCATTTTAAATTTTTTTTCGAAAAATATTTCTAATACAATCTTTTCTGTCAACTGATACAAGTGCTAGTGGCGTTTTACCCTGTTGATTTTGAATGTTGGTCAAACCGCCGGCTCTTATCAAACATATACACACATCCATTTGTTTATCTAGTGGTATTCTGTCCGATACCGCCGCAGCCATATGTAGCGATGTATTATTATTCCTATTTGGAATATTGACAGCCTCGTGACCATTTTTAATCAATAATGCCTGTGAAAATGAAACAAAAAAAAAATTCATGCCGTTAAATATTTTCATTCACTCCAAATTCACCACGATAAAAAGGCCACATAGAAAAAATATTAATCGACTAATATTACAAATAAAAATATATCATATTTTCATTCATACTGTTAATATTTTCATTTTGATATATTTGCGCATACGTATATTATTTTTCATAATGTTACATTTATACAAATGATATTGCACTAACGACATTTTATTATACACCTTTTTATTTTCTTTATTTATTAATATTAAACATATTAAGTAAATGTATGAAAAATTCAACATCTCCGATATTTAAAAAGTTCACTTTTATATTAAAAAATAAAGAAATAAAAGTAGACAACACATATTTTTGCCACTTCCGACTTGTACGAAATATCGATAAACTCTAAAACATACCTTGACGAGTGCCGGGTCACAACACAATGACACTGCCAGATGTAGTGCGGTATTTCCGCATTTAATCTCTTTAATTTTTGGATCCGCACCACTTTCTAATAATAGCCGTACAATACCGATTGAGTGTATTCCCAACCCCGATGAATCGTGCGCCTCAACAGCAACATGAAGGGGCGTCCTACCTTTAAATCAGTCAATGTGCAAAATGGTTAATGAAAAAAAAAAAAGAAAGAAATGAATATATAAACAAATTGAAATAAAATTATTTACCATCATAATTGCATTTAGACAGATCAAACACAGCGTTTCCCTGTCGTGTTTTTAAAGATAATAATTCGGCTAACACTGCGACATGGGTGTCGCCATTTGCAGCTACTGCGTGGATCAATGTGTCACCCTACGATAAATTAACATTGTTTAAATATATGATTTTTTTTTGTATCTTTATTTTTTTGCAACTCACTCGTGTTTGGTAGAGTCTCTGGCTAATATCAATTCCTTTTTGCACCATTACCGCCCCTAAATAACCAGCTACGTATGCCATTTCCGGACAATTCATGGCAGCTAAATAAAGTGCATCTTCACCTCGGTTATTGATCTTTGATAAACCATCGCTTAATATTCCCAATCGCTCTACCAATGGCACTAAATACGCCTTTTTCTTTTGCAATTCGCTGGGATTACCAATGAGACACATTAACATACTGCAGAGAAAAAAAAATATCACTTTTACTACTTTGAGATATTGAAGAGAAAATATATTAAATTAAATCGCGTTTTTATTTTAATTTCAACGTTTACAGTATCAGAAAGATTAAGAGAAAATATATTTTGTGAAATTGACTTCTTTTCAATTTCTTTAAAATAAAAATATATGAATTTCTACTTTCAATTTTATTGCTTCAGTAATTGTTCTGTGATATTCAATATCCAAAATGGGCACGCAATAACTCCATTTATATTCGTTCGAGGTTTACGTATTTATCATTCTGCTAACATATGTTTATAATTCAATTTAATGAATGTATATAAATATTTATATTAATAAATTATCTCTGTTTTGTCGGTGGTTTCTTTAACTCAATTCTTCGGAAATTTTTATTTTTCAGCCTCCTATAATTTTGTTATATTATATATGATAAAAAATAAATTGTGGTCCCAAAGCAAAACAATAAGAACGGCTACGATAAAAACATGATAATATGATGTGAAATGATCATGTAAAATTTCAATTAAACCCATCCACCTGCCGCCGAATTATCTTTCGTAATGATTTAAAAAACAATTTTTTTTAGATAATAACTTTCAAACTTGCCCCGAATATTAAAAATTACCTTGCAGCGCTCCATTCCAAATTTAATACATCTGCCTACATCCGCAATATCATAACGAAATTTTATGCAACTATTCGGTAAATAACAATTCATTCAAATCAACTCACGTGTCACCATCTTCGTCAGCCATTGCGAGTTCTTCAGTCGATCTTTTCAATAAATTTTTCATTGCTTTTTCCACCTCCTTCGGATCCAATTCATTCTTCAGCCTCTTACTTGCTGTGGTCATTGGTAAATTTAACGATGACCACGGTGCAACATTTCGTTCAGGATTTCTTAAATGAAAAACTTTCAGCAATTAATATATGAATTGAAAATAAATTTTCACTTCAATTATTACCTTTGAATTAATTGTTTCTTTACCTTTTGAAATGACTGTATCTGAATTGTGAGACCGTCTCGGGTATTTGGAAGTCATTGAATGTTGTACGTTGTTGTTGTTGCTGTTGCTGTTGTTGCCGTTGTAATTGTTGATCACTCCAAGAACTATTATAACATTGTTGTTGCTGATTATTTGAAGTAGAAGGTTGAGGTTTAGTCAAATGTATTTGGTGACTTTCATGATCTTGTGGTGAATAATTATTATAACTCGATGCTCCCACATTCATGATATTCGCCGTCATGTGATGTTGATATTGTACTGGTTGATGATGGTACTGTTGTTGCGTCTGCTGCTGCTGCTCTTGTTGTGGTTGTTGTTGTTCACTGGAGTAAAATTGATTATCACCAATATTGTTCTGTGGATAATTCGTTGACAATAAATTCACCAATTCAGCTTCAATATTCATTGTGTCCTCCGCTGAATTCAGAGACTTTTGATTGCAAATATTGTTCATTGATAGATTGTTTTCGAGTGATGATGCACCATAAACACCATTGAATTCAGGATAAGCGAGATCAATTTGCGCTGAGCTTATGAGCGATGCGGTATTACCAAGATTTGATATATGAATTTGATTTGATGATGACGTGGTTGATTCTGGTGATGAGGACGATGATGACGCTAAATTTAAATGATTACTATGACTGTCAGCGTCAGTTTGTTGTCGGGAAAGAATACGATTCCGCATACGATATCGCCATAATGCTGACGTACCATTATTTTCTTGTGACAGGTATTTTGGCACAACTTGCATTTCTTCATATTCCAAATCATCCCTTATAACTTCTTCAAGTAACTTTAAACTGTTGTCAATATCATCAGTTGTATTTTCATTGCTATTAATAATTGTCCCTGATGACTCGCAACTCTCGCACCAAGTTGAAAAATTACCAAATTGTACACCCAGGTGATCTTCAACACGTGAATCAACTGACTGATTGTAATTCAATGGACTTGGTATATCGCCAAATGAATAATTGGATGATGATGAAGAGGACAGTGCAGTTGGTATTCGAATTCGTTGTAATCCCTAAAAAAAAATAATGAAAATTAAATAATTAAATTATTGAAATATTTCGATGGAATGATAATAAATAATTTAATTAAATTTACCTGCGATATATCAGGTGGACTACCAATAATATTTGTTTGTACATGTGGCGAACCAATATTTGTTGTAGAACCAGGCGACTGTGCACGACTCGATGCGCGACTGTGCGATCTTGATGATAAGACATTGTAGCTGGTGATACTTGTGGGTGAATCGGGCCAATTTTCAGAACTCGCTGTCGGCGATGGATTTGTATTGTTCGCATTGTCCAATTGTGCCCCTTGAAAACCCTTTAGATCAAGAATTTCCATTAAAAGCGCCTCACCAGTCAAAGAACTTTCGTTGACAGTTATTGATGGTATTGATGGAATCGATGATATTCTCTATTTAAAATAAAACAAATAAAAAAAGTGGATGTATATCTATATACTTTTTATTTTCGATAATTTAAAGCATTGATTTTATTTTTTGAAAAACTTACTTCTAAATTGTATAGTTCACGTCTGCTATCTTGATTTGTCATTGTAATCCAACCATTATTATTAATATTCGCTGAACAATGCCTCTGTCTTTTATTGTAATCTTCCAATCGATCCAAGCACGGATTAATCATATCACTGAATTGTTGATTGCTCAAAATTTGTTGAGCTGTTGAGTCAATATCAGATGTATACGTTTGCATACCAGCCGAACTCTCTAACCAATCGTTCAACGTGTGGTAAGGTTTAATGCGAGATTGACTTGGCTGAGGCTTTACTGGTCCTCTTGCCCTGAGGTCATCGTCATCATCGTCGTTCTCATTGTTATTGTCGTCGTTGCCGCCGCCGTCGTCGTCGTCGTCGTCGTCATTGTCATCGTCTTCATCGTGACTATTCTCTACCACCTCTTCTTCATTGTCCTCCTTTATCACCTTCTCCGCCATTTTTTTTTCCTCCTCAATCACATTATCTTCAATATTGTCTTCCTTTTCTACATCATTATCATTTGCGTTCCCATTATTCATTTCCCCATTAATATTCAATTTTTCATTTTGTTTATCATTAAAATTATTTGGGGTAAATTTGAGTTCAACGATTTTTTCGATAATGTCATCGAACTTTGTTATATTTATTGGGTCATTATCATCCTGCATTGTTATTGGATTATAATCAAGTTGTGATGAACAAATGCTGCTAGCTGAATCAATTAATGATGATGTGTCAGAGCTTTCAGATGTTTTCCTACGTGTCATTGATTTATCAATGCGTAATTTTATGTAATTATATTCAGTATCATTTGAATTATTTTGATTATTATCGATATCGGAGTCAGGTGATGGCAATGATTGGTCTGAATAAACGCCAGATTCTGTACTCGATTGACACATGAGCTTTGGCGAATTCATTTTGTCAATGTTTGAATCCATTGATGAGCTTGACAAATATTATTTATCAACGATATTTATTTTCAATTATTTTTTAATAAACTTAGCTCATTCATTTATTTATTTATGTACCTATTGAGTTGATAATTGATGTCAACATCGGTAGAGCAGTGCCAATGAAATAAATCTTCAGCTCCCTGTCGCATCCTAAAACAATTTATTATACTCATAAACAATCACTCGTCATTATTTCCACTCATATACGAGTATGTATATATATATATAAATATCAATTTTTTTCTCTTTGTTTAATTTATTGCGACTGTATCAGCAATCAGTATAATGCTCATCTGACATTCGTGTTTCGTATAATTTTAGGCCTTGAGTGCGATCAACATGGGTTCTTTATTTTTTTTCTTTGAAATAATTGTACGTATGATTACGTATGATAAATGTAAAAATACGTATATTAAAATGTCTCTCCGAGAATACTTGTATATATATATATATATATTTGGTTTTTTGTTTTATTAATGTTGAGAAGTTTAAGGTTGAGTCATTGTCAATGGCGCGTCACGAAACAGTCAAGGTCTTGTCATTGGTTATATTCTATTCAAAAACGAATAATGAAAGAACGAAAAAAATAAAAAAGTAAAAAAATTAAAAAAAATGAGTGGAATCCCCCCGGACTGTGAAGTAATACAAACCATGGCATTCGCCGCGGCCTTGTATCAATGCTGATAAGTATATAAAGATCAAGTGTGTATGCGAGGCCGCACCGACATGCACATATACCGTATAAATATCGTATAGCAATGAAGCTGTTATGTATGTATATATGTGTTTATGTATGTATGATGATCGGATATATATTAAATATGTTACAGACAATGTTAATTGTAAAGTCGTACATTGAACTAAACAAATTGTTACACAATTGTTACGCACTTTGTACCTATATTTGTTTTTTTTTTGTTTTTTTTTTTTATATATATATACTTACATTACTTTTTGTTTTATAGAGGAATGGATATTATTTTTATTATTATTATGAATGCGCGGAGGAGAACAGGAATGATTTAATCGTCGAAAAATTATTCTCAAGTTCATAAAAAAATAATTTCTATTTATAAATTTATTTCATTTCATTTTTTTTTTGTTATAAATTTTTTTTCTCTCTCACAGGCAACCAGTTTAATCGTAGTTTTTGTTACTTTTCCGGGTGCATTATATCAGTTTCGGGTAGTACATGTAATTAATACTAATCATGTCAATTTTGAATTTGTAACTATTTCTGGATGTGAATAAATACGACAGGATAACTTAGTTTACTGTAGAATATGAATGAAAAAGAAATAGAATTTTTAATGTGATGGTGATATTCTAAGTAAAACATTTCCCTGAAGTCGCCACAACAAATGGTCGTTTATATTTCAATGTGTTTCGTGTAGATATCAATATTGCAATTGTAATTGTGATTACGTAATTGATATTGCATTAAATATTTCCTACTACGTTTATCTCTCAATTTGTGTAGGAATTAATTTCTTGGAAATTTTCATAAATTTCCAAGAATAAAAATACAAAAGTTAAAAAAAAATTGATCTTGTTTTATTTCTTTTGATTCCAATCGAAAAGAAAGAGACATTTTTGCAGACGTAGAAAGAAAATATTGACGCGCGATAAGAAAAGAAATTGTCCGCACTTGTGTGGAATTATAATAAGAAAAAGAAAAAAAAAATTCTGACCTTGCTTCTTGTTAAAATGACAATTATCGATTTGGGAAAAAATTGATAATTGTCGCTGATGAAAGACGGGGAAAAAAAAAAAAGAATTCTTCAATGAGATTTCTCTATTAGTATAAATGTCACACCACAAGTACGTTATTGTTTATTCCACTCGATATATTAGATATTGACATCAAAACGCTGAAATCTACTCAAGTGTATTTGAAATAATTTTTCTTAAATGTATTCATCCAATCACAAACACCACACGTCTACCGTTCTATATTTTTTTCCACTTGTTATCTTGCATAGTTATGTTTAATAAATACAAAAACAAAAAAAGAAGTCAAGACTAGAGCAGTCATCCGTTCACCACGTGACCGCACAAGCACAAACCATCCCGTTCACGAATATATGAAACAAAAAAAAATCCAACGCACTTTCCAATATTGCTATTATCACAACTGCAGCAATGCTCTGCTTCTCTTTATTTTATTTCATTCCTTTTTATATTGTACTTAATTGTCCATCAAACGCGTTTGTACAAACACACGTTTTTACTTTAAAATAATAAATATATAAGTGCACTTTGTATCGCTTGATGTGATGATTTGGATTACGTGTCATACGACAAATGAAGAGAAAAATAAAAAAAATATGTTGTTATGTATATCTGAAGAAGATACTACGCACATTGCCAGTCGACCAAACTCTGATCGTCTCGTGAAACTTGAAGAAATAATTCAACAAGTGGCGAGATGAGCAGACAGTGGGAGAACGTATATGCGTTTATTCGTACCCGATTAAATTGCGCAAGCGCATAACCAATGACGTCAAAGTTGATGGTCTCACGCGCGGCCACCTCAATACTTCTTCACTCTATTTCATATGTATCAATATTTTTTTTTCGTCTTGCCATTTTTCTTTTGGCTTTTTCTGCCAATTTCATACCTACAATTTGCTTATAAGCCAATGCAAACAAAAATAATGGACATTGATAAAAGTCAATATTATATATTTAGTATATGTATGTGTGTATATGAATATGTCACTTATATTTCGATTCTTGGCATTTATATTTATTTTATATTTATGTAAATGAAATGATAAAATAAACGAAAACATAACAGACGATTATAATATTAAATGAGCGAATACTAAAACGGGCTACTTGAGTGTGATTTTAAGCTGATAAAAAATTTTGTTTTAAGACAGAATATATTTAATCTATATTTATACATAACGTGAAGAAAAAAAAGTAGTGAAAATCAGGAAGAGATGATAAGTTTTACAATTAGGATATGGCAATCTACCATTTCAATCTTTTACTTCCGACTATGCGAATTCATTTCTTCTATTTTACAATATTTTTTTTTCTTTTTCATACAAGTGCATATTATTACCGGCCGGTCGTGGTTCTCCGCAAAAGTCCTTATCCTCTCAACGCCATTCTCACAATTATATATAAATACTTGTGTATTTTTTTTTTTTAATTCTCTCATTTTATTCTCATATATCGTCAACTCGACAATAAATAATTTATAATTTACGCGACGCAAAAGTGCATCGTATTTTTTCTTGTCAATTCAAATCACAGCTATTAACGTTATTATGTCGTAATTGTATACATAAGAAGTGAAGAAGAATGCAAAAAAACAAAAAAAAATTATATATATATATATATATATATATATATATATATATATATATTAAAGGAGATGAAGAAAAAATAAGTCTCTCTGTTGTTTGTAAACAAAGTCAGTTGAAGGACCAGAATAACATAGTAAAAAAATCTTGGTTCATCCATGATTAATGCCCGTCCGATTTGTCCGCTATAAAAAATATTTACATATTTGCAAAAAAACATATATATATATGCATATATAAATGGTCCGCAAATTTTTCATTTATTCAAATATATTTATATATATGTTTTTTTATGTCCATACATAGTTATTATAATATATATATATATATTCGTATCAATTTACCTATTCGATGTAATATATTTCACGATTTCCATCCGAATTTTGAAAGTATATAGCTACTGCATGGTACCTCCTGGTATAAATAATATTCAATCAAACTGTTGAATAATGTTTTATTGCATTACAATAATAACAATATTACGAATCAATCATTTATTATTGTATAGTAATGATTAATAAATGATTGATTTCTACCTCATTGACGTCAAAGACGTTTCATTTATACACAGAAATTTTAACGATATACTAAATACTATGAATCTACGTTATTTTCATTTGAATTTGCAATTGAACATGTGTAATTGTATGTGAGGAAAGATTTTATCATTGATATAATAATTTATAGGAGGAATATCAGCAGCCGCATTGTGGTTTCATTATACTGAACGTGATTAATATTCCATCTCCATCACTTCTTGCGTTATAAATGACTTAAGTATATGTTTTATAAAATTTAATTTATTCACAGATTGCTCTAAGATCTTTGTAATACTAATTCTTATAACTGACCCAACTCACTCTGTGGATTAGTCGATTACGATTTCGAGTATTTCTACCATAATTTTCCATCCGTAATGTCTTAATTTTTATTTTATTCTTTTTTGTATTTACCTTTTTTTATTGTTGTTGAGTGTTTTTTATCTTTCATTCAGTTGCCAGAATTAAAGTTGATGGTTTGAAGGTATAGTTTTTGTTTAATTTGAAAAAAAAAAGTTGGAATTCTTGCAACAAGGCCAGCTTCATCTCTTCCGATGATGAAATAAAATTGATGGCAAAACGGGAAATTTCAGATTGAGTTGAATAAATTTAGATATTTGAGAATCGATGTTTGACAGTCGTTGATAGTTGAATACAAAAAGTTGACTGCTATAGTTTTGCTGGAAAGAATTGGTAGAACAAGATAATTTATTTTTAATGTGACTCGTATAAAGTAACAGAATTTTCGTTAGCTAGTGTAAAATAAAAATATTTGTTCACATTTTATCGTTTTGAAAATAATAAATTTTATATAAATTATGAGAAAACTGGGAGAAAATGGGACTTAACTGAATGCAGATAACGTATAGGTACATTTCTTATATTGGAGGTACTAGATCAAACTGACTAAACAGTCATTTCTCTTTAGAAACTTGAAGCGTCGTGTGCAGGATCCTGATCAATTATCGATAATGTCGACCGAATTCAGTACAATCTGAAGTTGCTTCGCATATTTACGTTCGATATTAATTTTTAATACGATAACTTAAATACTTGCACAAACTAATCAAGGATATCCGAAAATATAACGAGAAAATAAATCGTTCATATAAATGCGAAACAATCAATCATTGCCATCGCACGACAAATTAATTTATTTAATAATATTTGACTAATATCTTTTAAAAAAAAAATTTGTATATTACAAATGATTGCGAGAAATTGTAGTACACATTCAATTATTATTTGTATTTACTACAGACATAAGTTATTGATGACTATTGAAGTTCTCATCAACAATCTACCAATCACTAATAAGATATTAAGTTTTTTTTTTACTACTTCCAGAAAAAAATGCAAATTGATGGTTACGCCACTTAGCCTATGACATGTCGAATTATGATGCAATCGTAAACAGAAGGCGACCTTAAATCGATTCAATTTTCAAGTATAATTAATGACATTGTATCGGGGCGAAATAGAGAAATGGCAAATATTATAAAAGAAGTTATCCTTAACGAACTGTTTTTTCATTAAATTAAATCATCGTGACTGCATTTTAAACTCCTATGCAATAAAAATATTTTGTGAACATAGCCAAAATAGTAAATCACTTTAAAATCTCGTTCGACCGATCGAACTACATAAAAGTGTATGTCGTTCAATCAGTGGATGTTGAAGTATTGAAGTTATTTATCTGTTAATGATTTTAAAAGGAACAAAATTTATTACAATGTCCCAATTACAGAATGATTAAACAATTTAAAAAAATACATTGCATCTATAATTTAATTAAACGATCGCAAATCCGTTATCTAATAACTTACGGTTGGATTGTACGGAGGTCAGAAGACCACAGTGAAAACTTATCCAAATGACAAAGGATACAAGTATACTCTTGAATATTCTGTCAATCCATATCATCCTAAAACATTATAAGAAAATAAATGTATAATTAAATAAATAAATAAATGAATAAATAAATATAGACTGATTTACAGTCAAAATTTCTTAGTATAAAAACATTTGGATTCATTTAAAATAAGTTGGTTAAATTATTTAATTCCATTGTTAATGGACGTTGCAATTCAAATAATGGAAAAAATAACTAGTGCATTATAAACATTGACGTACATTATTATATAAGATACATATGTATTGGATTATATATATGAGATCATTGAAATTTTGCAATGACAACTGGCACCAAGTAGATGTCACGCGTAATTTATATCATTGTGTTAATATTTTGAATATTGAAAATCACATCACATTTCTTACTTATGCCTTTTGCTATTATTCAATAAATTATTTACCTAAGAATAAAAAAAACGATTGAAATGATCAATTTTAATGCCAAGTATAATTGTAACGTAGAAAATAATTACTTAACATGATTATTATAATCTGTAGTAATAGGAAATTCTACAATTATGTAATAATATTGCTGTTGTCTGGTAAATTTATTGAGAATATGGACATGCCATTACTTCTTACAACGAACCTCTTCTTCATGAATTCTAAAAATTTCTAACATTTGACACTTGAACTTGTGTATAATCACTAATCAGTTGACAATTCTATTTCTACACTCATACATATGTATTATAAACCAAATATGACAGATTATAAATACACATATTCAATCGTATGAACACATTTGAAATAACATTTTCACCGTCAAATTATGTGACAACACGCGTGATTTATCCGATAGAATACATATATATTTTTTTTTTGTTTTAAATTCAACAATTAATATATAGTTGCATGCGGACTAAAAATCACAATGGAAATATTTCTTATCGATGACATCGTCAGAGCTATTATAGCCAGCAATCATACAAATTCATACAAACATACACATATGGCACAAATATACTCGCACACTTATTACAATATCTATTCAACCAGTTTTCACGCAAATGACGTGTGTCCATGGTGCAAAAATAAAAACTGTGAGCTGCGTCAAGGTCTAATACCATTTTGTTACGGAGTGTCAAGTCTCTCTCACAATAAACAGCCCGCCAACAAAATACTAGATTTTTTTTTTCATTCAATTGCATGAACACAAAAAATCACAATACTTCGCTTCGTGGCATACAGTACTATAGGAGAATTATTTTCAATACAATTATATTACATGGCACATAGTGATGTGGTATATACAGGTATTTATTCTTATATATATATATATATATATAGCACTTGTTGTATATTCTTTTAGAGTGCGATTGTGAATTATACCAACGTGTGCATTTGACAAGAGTAAAACTGCAACACAGGAATTTCCCAACAATTTTCGCACGTATTCTCCAACTGCCGCACTCAAAGAAAAAGGTTCCACACACACACACACACACAGACAGACACACACATGTATATGAATATATAAAAAATTTCAATATTTTATTCGTTGTAATATAGATATGAACTGGGATTCCCAATGTGGTTGACATCATCACACAAATGATTCAACAATTATATTCTATATATTGTTGCAAAAAAATTTATATTGCTTTTGTAGGCAGAGTATATGAGCAAAAAATACATTGCATTGTTTCGTACCAAGGTCAGTTATCATTGCAAGACAGAAATAAAATAATAATAACGAAAATAAATAAATTGCAAGAATATTATTAATCTCGTGTCATTAGAGTCGCGTGTTTTCGGTGCATCGACCTTCAGTGTATGTATGTATGTATGTATGTATGTATGTATATATAACCATAAACATTTGACCTGATTTTGCTTTTTCTTTCACTGTCTCCTGCGTCCCCTCTTCCGTTTTGCTCTCTGTATATTCACGACAAAACCGCAATCGATCAAACATACAATTTAATAACACAACCATGGACAAAATTCTGTCTTACTGTCAACCATTTCGAAAATTGGTTCAGTATCTAACAATGCGTTCTCATGTCATTGTCGTATCAAATTATTCACTTAACAAATTATTTATTTATTTATTTATTCATATTTTTTATTTATTCGTAAATACTCAAATGCCTTGTGATTTCTATTCGAGTCATCAGTGATTAGTAGTTGTTAAATGATTACATAAATGTAAGTTAATATTCATAGCAAGTAGTTTACATTGCTTTTTATAGCTATTTGTATTCTATAGTCAAGTTAATGGCGTTGTATACATATTTGTTTATCAGTATATTTCATTTCATTGAGAATTGCACTGGGATTTTTAGTTTTATATTGTGCGATTATCGCTTCTACATCATTTCTATTTCCTCCTTTTTTTTTCTCTTCATTGCAAACTCGGTCGTGTTCGCATTTAGTTATTCGAGTCATTGACATCAAATTATATTGATTTATATTGAAGATAAATGGAAATAATAAAGTGCAATAATTGAGAAAAGAAAAGCAATTATATATATTGAATAAAAAACTAAAAATACTGTGTGATTGTAATCGAGGACGCGATATATATTGGTCGCGATAAGAATGTTGAATAGAGAAAAATATGAACGAGGTAAACATCATCTTCTAGATGTTTGATAGTGTGATAGACTTTAGAAAAGCATGACATGATTTGTTCATCTAATTCATATAACGAAAATATTTGTCTCCGTGACTTGACCGTGAAAAAAAAAAATGCACGAAATGTTTATTATCACAGGCATGTTCAATGTCGATATATAATTTGATTTTTGTATTTCATAAACACAAAGATGCAAAGTAATTAATTTTTTTCATTTTACCTTTTATAGTGGCTCATTGCAGCTGGTAAATTTGTCATATCTTCCTTCAGTAAATACGTTTTGGCGCTAATCAAACATTGTCTGTTGATGCCAAGTAAAAATATAATGAAACATAATTGTTATATATAAATCGAATAAAGATATATAATTATATTGGACAGACATACTTGAAATAAACATTCACATCAAAGGATCCATATTCAAATCCAAAATCATCCATGTCGGACGGTGTAACATCTACCAAAAGATCCATCATTTTTTCATTTTTAAACCGCCATTGATTTAATAAAAAATAAGCCAAAGCACGATTGGCAATGAATACTTTTCGATGCAATCTCAAAAGCCTGAAAATGAGACAAAAAAAATGTCAAAATAAAATTATAAATATACATGTATACAAATGAATTGATCATTGGAATAATTGAAAAAATAATTCACATTGGTGGTCTTCCACTAAGTTTTATCATCGTATCAAGGAATAAGGATGGCAAAACGTGCAGCAACAGTACAAGAATATGAAACACCATTTTTCCAGTAACGTGAATGATTGATGGACGCCATATTATGCCCTCCAATGGTATTACATCGATCCAACGAAATCCCATTTTTGCCAATTCATCCACTGATATACTTTTCATATCCGCCGAACAACAATTGTATACGTGAACTGATGGATCTTTGGTAATACTGCAAACAAAATTCACTCATGATCAGATGCAATGTTCATAAAGTTATTGTGTGAAAACAGTGACATAAATATAATAATATATAAGTATAAAGCACATGGAAAATTTGCTGAATACTTTTGATCTTTGACGACGATTAGTTAAGTCAATTATCGATTGATTAAGCCATTTAATGTATTTTTTTTTTTTTTTTAATTATTGAACCTATGAATATAATCAAATATCGACGTCAACTGGAAAAAAATTTCATACAAAAAAGTTATAAATAATTTCATTTTCTGTAAAACAAGTCTTCAAATATTTTTCTTCAATTTATGAATTTTTTCACACAAACAAAACGTTCATTAATTTATTTTATGGATTGCCGGATAAGAGCATACCACGACAATAAATAATAATGAGATCGAATCCACTCGTTCAATCGAAATAGTCAACGAAAATGTTCAAAAATACTCATATACGGAGTGTCCCAATAAAAAGTATTCACCCAGCTATGCGTTTTTTCATGAAATTTAAAAAAAAATTACTCGGACACGTAAATTTTGCTTTCGAGAGGAGACACATTTTGAACACAATTTTGAACCCTCATCTTCAACGACCTGGCGCGGATGCAAGACGCCCCGAAAATTTTAAATGAGAAGTGGAGTCGAGCGATCATTTGAAAAGGCACAAAATTACCTTTCCAAAGATACCCTATTTATTAAATTTTACTTGAATAGTTAATTCAAAAACGGCTTTACAAACTACAATTGTTGAATGTTGCCAGAATTTTTTTTTCGAGAAGTCCAAATGTAAGTGACAGTATTCCAATCACACAAACACTCTAAAATTAATCAAAAAACACTCTTGAATTTTTTCAAATTTTTCTGATACAGTTTTCAATTTTTTGAAATGTCAGAAAAACAAAATTTCGAAAAATATTATTGAAAAACTTGACAAAATTCAAAAATGTTGTTATAAATTCTAATTTTTCCAATGTATTCGTTTTTGACATCACATTGAACTGAAACAGACTGTCAGGCATACAACTCCTTGAAAACGCAGTGAGAAATTATTCGATATGGCATTTAAGTGGATACCAATATTTGTTTTTAACGCCACTTTACGAATTAAAGATGACAAATAACGTGAAAATTCGCCGCAATTTGCACTTTCACATTCCCAATACAATTTTTTTTTATCACACCATAATGACAAGTAAACAAATACTAATTGAAAAAGTAAACTAATGGGACAATAAATAATATACAAAAAATTATTACGTTTTAATACCACGTTTCCAACTGGCAATAATCATTGCTTTAATTGCAACATCAACTGGCATAAAATCTGAGCTGAAGTTTGGATTCGCAAGTACCACTCTTAACACTCCCTTTCCACCACCAATCATTATTCCAACTGGGCCGTTGAAGTTATCCAACCATCCAGGCATTGGTTCAAGAAGGGTTGATATTACTATAAACACAAAAATAAAGTAAAAATCCATTGAATTTTTAATTTAACAATTTTCGTGATGATATTTTCACTTTTTACAAAATTAACATAGAATTTTCTACCTATTGATGGCCGGAATACAATTGCAGGAATCGCGTGGGAATAATCACTTACCACCTGCTCAGCCAATCGTTTTGTAAAAGTATAAGTATTGGGAAAATTACCCAAAAATCTATTAATAGAAATAGCAAAAGAATTAGTTAATTGATTAGATACTAGAGTGATTAGTCATTTATCAAATGATTTTTATTCATTACTTGGGCGTTAAAGTTTTTAATAAGTCATCATCCAGCGTCTCTACAATTTTAATTGTTTGTTTCCAATCTGTCTGAGGTGGATACAATTTTTCTTCCACAACTGGTTTGTCAGCTTGACTGTAAGCCGTACTAACATGCATGAAAACCTGCAGTAAATGCATGTAATAATAAATCAATCAATCAAGAATTCAAACTTTGTTACACTCGATATGTAGACATTCGCACGATCGTGAGCTCAATGACTCTACATTATCCAACAATTCCGTTATTACATAAAATAAAAATTTATCTTCTTCGAAACTACAATAATTTCATTCAAATAAATTACTTGAATTTGTAATACAATTCATTTTTATTTATCTATTATTATATTTCAATTTTTCTATTGACTTACAACAAGATTTTTCATTTGTGCTGCAAGTATGCAAATGTCTCTTGTGGATCGTGTGTTCATGAAAACCGCATCCTTTAAACTATCATCAAATCTCACACTCGCAGCCGAGTGAAATACTATTGACACACGTTCAATAAGAACACGTCGTTCAATGTCAGGCAAACCCAAACCTTCTTGTGCAGTATTTCCCAGCACAGGAATAAGTTTGTCAAATGCTAATGGTTTGTGCTCTCTCAATCTGTCAAATACCTGTTGAATGATAAGTTAAAATTAAATTTTCAAAGAAAAATAATCAAAGGCATGGGAAATATTTTTCATCAAATCAAATTTATTTTTCACCATATTTGTTTTTAATTATTTTAATATTTAATGTTTAATGCGACATGTTTTGGTGTCATTGAAAATTTCAGTGCATTCTTTTCTCTCTCTATCATACTAAAATCATGAAGGAAAGAAACTACGAAATACTTTATTGGCGCTAATGTCACATTAAACGATGCAATTAAATTATTAAAAAAAAAAAACCATACAAACTTATATGACTAATAAACAAAAATTGATGATTTTATTGTGTATTTTTTGAATGTTTATAATATAAATGAATAAAAGTAGCGAATTCTGAGTTGAACACTGCGAGATAAATTCGATGTTTTTTCCCACTGCCGTAAATCAAGATGAGAATGTAAATTTTTGAAAAAAAAAAAGCGATTTAATTTACTGGATAGTGGCTAAAAAGGCTGCAATTCGAATTTTTCAGAATGGATCCATTGGCTAAAAAAAAATTTGATAGATATTCAATACTCACCGGACATGCCAGCATATCGCGAAGTCTTTCGTCAATAGTCTTCCCTTTTTTCGGTCGCATTATAATAAAAATTTCACGTACATCCGGACAAGACCACAGCAATTTTTCAACAAGAACTTTTCCCATAAATCCAGTTGCACCCGTTATTAAAACACTTCGTCCCGCATAAAATGCGCCAATTGATAATGATGGATCAATTTTACTCATCTGCATGAAAATAAATTCATAATAACAAATAAAAGATAAAAATCGAAAATGATGAATTCTCACATTTTCAATTACTTCTTTTCTCCTTTATTCTAATCCAAATGTAATTGGAAAAAATTCACATCGACTATTCTGTAATACGATTGTGTATAACTGATCGAAAAAATGAGTGTGTTCGCAATACTGAAACGTGAACAATTAAATGAAGTTTACTATGCATACGCATGTGGAAAAGGGCAGCGGTCGAGCCGGAAGTGATACGAGGCAAAACCAAAATATATTCATATAAGGTCATAATGTCACGAATAATTAATATTCATAATCATTTCATTCCCCTCATATCAGACATTCACATTATTATTAAATGTACGAAAACGTCACATCCATAATTAAAAATCAAATTATTTTGACTTAATTATTAAAATTATTATTCAATAATAAAATGGTTTTTATCGATACTATTACCAAATTCACATTGATTTAAAATTAACTGTTGATTTTTATTCTGACATTTATTTGTAGTTAATTGAACAATATATGTCAAGTGGGTTTCGCGGACGTTATTCAATTTTGTGTATATTTTTATAATTCAATATGTAATGTATTTATTTCAAATTTGTTTAGGATTTATCCGAAATGGATTTGCACAAAATTATTGACGGCTTCTATTGCATCATCAATGAAATCTCAACAATTCAGAGCACCTATGCGAGGAAGAAAAAAAAACTCATTATGAAGTTGTGCAGAAAAGATCTTCCGTTAATCGACTAAGAGATAAAATAATATTACTTGGCGGCTTAATGGTTAGGTTAGTTTACTATTCTCATTTATATATATTGACATGTTATGGGCTAAGTGGCGTAACCGTCCATTTTCATTTTTTTTTCAGGAAGCAGTAAAAAAAACTTAATAACTTATTAGTGATTGGTGAATTGTTAATGAAAACTTCAATAGCCATCAATAACTCATGTCTGTAGTAAATGCAAATAATAATTAAATGTGTACTGCAATTGATTTTTTTACAATTTGCGATGATTATTTTTATTATCTGAAATTTTGAGGGTTACGTCAATTATCCTATGACATATCGATATTGTATTAATACATTTACTCATGTGATTTGCATTTTTTTAATTTTCTTTTCGATAATGTGAACATGTACAAAATTGTCAACTTCAATATGATACAACTGTTATACAAAGACAAAGTTAATTATTTATATATAAAATTAATTAACTATTTGACGTTTCTCTGTATTGTATACTTTCGATCATTCATTTATTTATTTATTTATTTATTTATTTATTTACAAGATTAGATTTATCGCCAGGAAATTAATTGCAATTTGTTTTCTCTTTCATTTATAGTTATAATTGTTTTTTTTTATTTGATGTTTTTTTCGAAATAATTGTTAAATGTTCAAGTATTTCTGTATGTTGTCTGTTTATATAGTTCACTTAATCACATAATTTTTTCACGTATATACTCTATGTTTGTGGACACATTTTTTTTTAATTCATCGAAAATGAATACAATCAAATAATATTGTACATCTATTTACGTAAATTGATACGGTTTCCTATTCACAATTTGATCTCAGATACCCCAAACTCATTGAATAAAACATGAAGCAAATCAATATTAGTGATGATGAGGAGAATGATGAATCATCTGCCAATAATTCCGATTGGATAACTTTATATGACGAATATGAAATAGATATTGAAACTTCCAAAATTGTTACAACGATGCCCAAAGTTTTATCTCCCCTGCATGAACTTGTACATTATTTACTTCAATATATATTTTTCCTCCTTTTTTAAGGTAGTTATGTCATGACAGTTACATTCAAAAGCTTGTCCTCATCTCTAGAGGTAAAAGTATTAGCGAACTCAAATGCTATTACTTTATCTTGCAATAAATATTTTTGGTTGATTTCATGTCTTGTATCAAAACATTATATTCCTGAAACAATTTGATCTTTAAACAAATTCATCATACATTTATTTAATTACTGACATACTCATTTAATACTTTAATATTTATTAACTCAAACTGCTTTCGGAATATTTTAATCTTCATGCAAATTAAACTTTAACATCCTCACTTCAACCTTCAACAATTAACATTTAAATCTTTATGACTTTTCTACTTTATCATTAATATATTTGTAATAATATTGTTGTAATCAACTTATCACTGAGATATTTCGTATAACATTTCACAAATATTTTATTTTATATGTTTCATAACGTTCAACCAAAAGTATTAATTTATATACAATCACGGTCAATTCTTTTCTTCCATCATTATTCACTGCAATGTTTTGCGGTTTAATTGATTTTTCAATTAATAACTGGACGATCCTCCTGGACGAATATTAAATTATCTCTAAACCATAAAGTTTCAAGAATTATGCGCTAATACACAAATATATTTCTGTTAATATATCAACTTTGAAATAACTAATATTTTTCTATTCGCATAGACACATAGATCGTATATAAATCAATAATTGTTTACACGTTCAGAGAGATTTCTATTACGTTATCTTCACGACACAGCTGCCTTAATTGATATCCATGATTTCATAATGAAAACAACAATTCTTTTTAGCTGCAAAAATGGGAAAACGAACTTGAGGTTTTTAACTACAATAATTTTATTGAAAAAAAAAAAAAACAAAAATTACATTACTATTTAGTATTATAAATGACACTAATTGTGGAATTGCCACGATCCTTTTCAATTCGTAGTTGCAGGCGAAAGCAAATCGAAAAAAGAAAAAGAAGAAAAAAAAGAAGAAAAAGAAAATGAAAGAACAAGAAAAATCTCGTGTTGTTGCTGATGCTGCTGAAGTCGAAAAGCAAAAGTAAGAAACTATATATATATATATATATATTTATACATAAGTATGTATTTCTGTTTATCTATTGATAAATGAATGAGAATATGGTCACGTGAAAGTTTATTCGTGAAAGTTTGGTAATTGACTTTTTTAAAGTTACCGTTTGAAATCTAGATCATGTACCTTCGTGTTTCCCTCGTACATGTTAACACACATCTATCATTATCACTTCAACCCCATTTCGCTCTTCTTCCACCTACACCAATTTATATCCAGGGTAAATTTAGCGCCACGTCAGAAGTTGAGCGTTAAATTGGAAATGGTTCAGTCGTGAACTGGAACATCGACACTCGCTCGCTCTCAATTACTCACAGAACTTCTTTTATTATAAAAAAAAAGAATCATAGAATAAAATAAATAAATATAAGTTTAATAATTCTGCTCAATTGTGGCATGAAATATTTTTATTTGTCAATATGTATACGGATCCATTAGCAACAATAACATTTTTTCGGAGTTATGCAGAGACGACAAAAGAGAAAGTTAAACGGATTGAAGAACGGTAAAATCGTGCGGGGAATATAAAAAAATGAAGGATAATGTTCGATTGCTGTTAAATTGATTTTTTTTTTCCCAATTGAGCATAAATTCTAATGTGTTTGATAGAAATGTGGTAATCAAGGAAATGCTTGAGGAAATTCAATTGGAAAAATACAGAGCAGAAAGAGAAGCAACAATTGAGGAGAAAGAGGCAAGTGTACGAAAAATTCAATTGGAATATACTTGGAAAATTATACAAAAAAACGAACAAAAATTGATGGAAGATGCTTTAAATACTAAGAAAGAAGATGAGGTAAATTTACAATAAATGAATTTGATTAATATACATAATAGACAGCAGCAATTTATCTATATATCATTTCAAATATTTAAATATAAATTTTTGCAGTGGATGCAATATTTGATCTGTGATGGATTACCCAATCCAGCAATTCTCGCGGAATTAAATACATTTATTTTTCACTGGAATCTCGAAAAAGACGAAGCATCAATGGACAACATAACACAAAAGTGTGAAATCGTGACTTACGTGAGAGAATAATTTTTTTTTTTCCAAGCAATTTTTTCCCCGTGGGATTTCATTTAAAAAAAAATATATCCAATAGATTTGTATTTTTAGTTGCTATCAAAACTCGATAATACCATTTATTTTCCGATTATGACATCAAATGAATATATCAATGAGTGCAAAAGAATTCGGGAGAAATTACGGGCTAAATTGAAATATTGGATAGACCTGGCGAGTTATCGTTTATTACGCCAAATCGAACGCGATATGATTAGAGAAGATTTAAGGAATGCGCGTTATGTGAAAGCGGCAAATGAAATTATTTGTTGTATTTGGGCACTGATAAGATTACCGATAAGCATCAAACAAATTTCTGAGCGCGATAGGTACATAAATCTTAAAGACTTTCAATTAAAATACTTCTCTTATTATGTTATGATTCATCGTAAAATAATTAAAAATATTCATGTGAAGGAAATCAATAGAAGTTAATTTTAAAGAGTTAGAATTAGCATTGAAAATGCCCGCTGATCTCGACTGCTATTCAATGGCAATCCGTGGCCTATGGCTCTTATATGATCACTATTCCGATCAAGGTGCATCATTTTCTATGCCAAATATACCAGCAGAATATAAAATGAACGCAGGTTAATACATGAATTGAATAATACATGGCAAGAAAGAAATAAAATATACATATAATTCATCTAATGATTCATCAAATCCTTTCTTTTTCGTTTCTTTATTAGATTTGTTGACATTCTGTCAATTTGAATACGAAACAAAAATGAAAATCCGTGAGGAGCAAATTGAAGGTCGAAAGTTAAGATTGGATGAAAAAAAAGCGATGGTTGAGCGTTTGACGCGACCGGCACAATCAATTCAAGCTAAACCTGATAAAAAATCCAAACAAATGAAATCAAAGCAGACAACTTCGCAGTTGGGTGGACGTGCCAAAAAAACTGAACCTGAACCCGAACCGGAACCACTTCCTTATCTACCGACACCTGATGAAATAGTCTTACAAAAAGAAGGTATAAATTTGCAAAAAAATTATGAATTAGTTATTATGTAACTTATTGTGGGATATCGATGTATTATTTATGATGTATATGTGCGTTTTAGATGATAGCAGGAAAGAAGTGAGGAAATTATTATTCACACGTTGTGAAAAAACGGAAATTAATTTACGAAAGTATCGAATACTCGGTGGTGTTTATCATATTGATTTAATTCATCAACCGCCACAACCAAAAGCCATGAAACACGATATATTTCTAACAACACGTAAGTTCTTTATATGTGAATTCATTTTTCATAAAATTAATAATTTATCTAAGAGTATTCTTGTCTATACAGTCGGTTTCGAGGGAATTTTTCAGAATTTTTTTTACAAGTACTAACAAACCTGATGATTGACAAATTAGTTTTCTTATCCAGCTACCTAAGAAAACGTATCTGTAAATTGTCAAACGTTTATATCTAATGCTGCAAATGGTGCACGTCACAGCACCGGTAATATTGAAGAATAATTCATGTTCACGGTGTGTAAACAAGACAATAAAGTATTTTCGTACTCATTGTCCCTATTGTTATCGTACAATTTACGGAAAAATAGAAATAATGGAAATGACAAGGTGGACGTTTATACGATAGGGAGACATCACTTTTGCCTAATCCATTAATAACTTTTTAGAAGGTTGTGGGCACGAAGTGAACTTTGAAGTCTCAAACAGAAAATTCTTTCAAAGTCTCCTGCAAAAATGAAATATATAACACCGACGTGTTATCAGACCTTTATAACTCTAATAGTTTTTCAAATACATTTTTAAGGGCGGAAAACGTAAAAAAAAAAACTGTTAAAAACTGTATTTTTTGTTTCTTCAAAGTTCTAGACGAGAATATGTTCCATAATTTTTTTTTACTTTCGTCCATTTAATCAAATAATTTATTTCAGTTCAACTTCCAAAAGAACTTCAATTCGTGCCATTCTCAAAGCCGTACAAAGCTCCACCGCCTGCTCCAGACGCTGAACGTACACCAGAAGTAATTGAAGCGGAAATAAAAGCTCTCGAAGCAGCGATGGAGAAACTTGCTCTCGCTACTCTTAAGTAAACAAAAAAAAAGACGAGAAAGACAATTTATTAATGAATCTTCTTATCAAACGATACAAAAATGTAATGTAATAGACTTCCGGAGTCAGTACTATGGTTTGAGCCACCGCTAGTTGCACATTGGATACCAGAACGGAAAATATGGTCAACGCAGGATGTCCATGACATTAAATACAATGAGGAAAAGCAGATAATAACATTCAGAACTGGTAGACTTGGCATTCATGGTTTGGCAACATTTAAATTTGTTAATATTCCATTTCAAAGTTGGGAATTGAAACCAGAAACGAGCAAATGTGGCGGTGTTATATTGAGTATTTCCGCTGCAATTGTTCAAGTCGAGTTCATAGTCAGGGTAAAAAAAAAACAAAAAATAATAAATCAACCATTTCATTTATCCACAAATTTTATTAACACAATCTCCACCATAATTTTCCAATTTCTTTTTTTTTCTATAGGAAAATTTAGTTTGTTTAAATTCATTAATTGGCGGAACAACAACTGCGCTCCAAGATCTCGTTGGAAAATATATGAAGCTACATATACTAATACGTGTAATGATAAAAAAAATTAATTAATCCAAAATATCTCCATGAAAACAAAGAATAAATAATTCGAATGAAATTTTTGTTTCGGATTTGTTGTGCAGAGAATGCAAGCAGGCGGCTGTGATTTATTTCCAGAACGCGATGCCTTCAGCTATATCAAAGGCCTTTCATTGAAGCATCCAGTTGCTGAACGACATCTTCAAGCATGCATGGGATTACTTGCAACTGCATACATGTTTGGATGGTCACGTTGGAATGGTTCGTTAGCAGCCCGTCAAATTGTCATGCAGATAAAAGAATTACATGGCTGTGTGGCAAAGGAACAAACTAATATGATGCTGATGGTGACACCTCTTCATACAATGCTCATTCAATGTACCGAAGTTGGCGCTGAATTCAATGATAAATCGATGAATACTGATGAAACAAATAAGGTGAAAAAGAATAAAACAAATGGTTCAAGTTTAGTAGAACATTACACGTACTTAGCGCAATGATTTTTTTTATTGTTCAAATATTTTATTTCATATGATTTCGATACAATCGATCTCGCCCTTATCGATTTTTCTTTGCAACTCGACACTCATGTCTTTGGCTTCTGTATTTATAAAAAAAAGCGCGTATTTATATTAATTATAATTAAAATTCTTCAACTATGGCAAAATATAATTTTATGAAATATAAGTATACATAATTATTTTTAGTTTTATGCTGATGTTTATCATTTGGCCATGGACACAGCCGGTATCAAAAGTCGACTGTTGATGAAAGCTATTTCATTCAAGCTCGCAACGACCGTAACAAAATTATTGGAAGCCACCAATGTTATCAGTATGTCATCATGATTTATCCAATATTTTTTTTATCAATTTAGGAAATCGTACATAGTGTTTTTGATGAAATAAGAGTGTTAAAATATATAAAATAAAACATATTGTCGTTTTATATCTACAGTCGGTGTATCACCAACCGCTAATACATCTCAAACACACAATTAAATACACGTTAGTTAGCGCACTCTCTAAATAATTGTAAATTTTATTTATTCAATTTATCAATAATCCACACGCGTATTTATTTTTTCAATGAAAAAGAAAGCAGACGATCAAAAATACTTTATTCACACAAAAAACAAATTAAATTAAAATAATTCTATATCCAAAAAATAATAAACAGATATATTTTTATTTCTTCATGATGACTCGCGACTGTTGACATTGTATTATTATTACTAATATCATCACGTAAAGAATAATCCTTCAAATTTAACCAAAAAAAAAAATCCAGGAATTATCCCCTCACCTCAATCAAATAATGTTACATATAAAATTAATACAATATGTAAATCAACGTCTTTTATAGTGCTATTTGATCTTGGTATTCAGTCTTTCTTTAGCATCCAAAAACACCATGGCTCCGTTTGCTACCTCGTTTTAAATGACGGTTATACAGTTCCCAGGATTGAGGTTTTATTATTACATATATATATATATATATATATATATATAGAATGCATACACATTCATGTTTTCATGATGCATTCGCTCTCCCTATTTTCAACGGACAGTCTGTTATAGTCGAAATGTGTTTATAGTTGCATACCTGTTTTCTCATCGACGCACTCGGAAGCCCACCAATACCAATGAATATACTTTCAAGGTATTCGGCCGCCTTCATCCACTCTTTTTCATTTCAGCATACGCGCGCGCCCGCACACACACTCCTCATATACACTGTCATGCATACAACTCACACACACCCACATACACACACACATATATATATATATATATATATATATATATATATATATATATGCATCGACTATAAGTGACTTTACCTACCTCCGGCATTTGGATATGAGACATCAGGTGTTCGATGGTGTATGCCTACAACTACACATTTAGTAAGTCGTATATATGACGTGAGACAATACATGTATATATGTTTGGTTGGTACAATAGTATATATATGTGTGTATGCGTGTGGTTACCTCTCTACTCATTTGTGGCGCGCACAAACGCCGGACGATCGTTCACAAACTGTTGGGCGCGCGCCCAAGTTTGTTGTATGGTTGGCACGATGAAAGTGATTTTTTTTTAATTTCATATATACATCTATATATTTATATGTGTTTTACGGGATTTTTATAGCGTGAGAATTGATTAAACAGGAATATAAAAGAGAAAACGAAAATAACAATAATAATAATACGTGAGAAGGAGAAAAATAATTTTGATTGATACAATAAATGTCAGATAATATCTTTTCGCATTTTTTTCTTATTCGTTTATTGGATTGTGTGTAGGTGAATAATTGTGTATATATATATTTATATATATAATATGTCTGTGCGTGTATATGTATGTCATATGTGGGAATGAATTATGTACGAATAATTCAATCATTGAGGAAGTTGGATAAAATTTCTTTGGAAATATTGCGCGATTATGAACGACACTGGTGACCTGTTTCATGTTGCGATTCACAATGTGGAGTTTTATATTTTATCTCAATTTTTTTTCATTTATTTTATGATATTGGTGGTGGCCTTGCACCTGCCTCACGCGCGCATTGGACTTTTGTATTCACACACGAGCGCACTTATCCTCAAAAAATATATCAGGTTTTGGTACTTGTTTAAAAGTGGATTTACAAATTCAATTGAATTCACTACTCAAACTTCAGTGGTTGTTTATGCATATTTATACAAACACATATTATTATGACGTATATTAAATAGACATTCGAATTTTTGTGGAGGCGATTAGAAAGTTGTGATTGGGGTTACTACATACTTATACATTCCATTGGAGTCAGTTGTGTGAAAAACGAAGAAGAAGCATAATAAAACGAAGACGAAACAAAAGATGAATGTACGTATGGATCTGCGCAATTTTTTCTTCGATTCAGTTGTGCAAATATTGGCCAATTAATTGAACAGTTGTGCGGGTGCGTGCTTAATTTTTTTTTTATTTCCATTTGCTTTTGCAGACATTCATATATTTGTATATATATATATATATATATGATACGTGGAAATTAAATATGATAGACTGTCGTGCGAGGTGTGTTTGTTGAAGTCAGTAGTGAGTCAGTGAAACGATTATGTGATTAAATTCTTTACAATTCTTTTTTTATTTTGTTTTTTTATTTGATGTGTAGCAAAGCAATATAATGACGGTACAATGAATGTTCCGATAGTGGCAGGTGATATTCTGGCGGATGATGAAGGCTATCGGCCACGTTTTGTGCGGGTGAGTTCATCCACGTCCTTAATATGAACTACATTGCCTTATAATAATTGTAAACATGAGTATATGCCGTATATATATATATTAAAAAAAACTCGACATGCACCCATTGTTGAGTGGTGGTGGGTAATGTGAAACTTCTCGAGTGTATATGAAATCGTTCGACTTGGAAATTTTACACCAACAACTTCTGATTAAGAAAATAATAGTTAATAATATGCTCATTTCATTTTATTTCCCTATTTGTTCATTTTGGTAAAGTCTATTAGATAAAAAAATGTTGTTATTGTTCAATGTCACGTGTGTTATGTCCTGGTAGATTGGAATGTATTTGCTTGTGGAATTTTAAGTGCGGTATATTTTTATCGATGAATTCGTCAGGAATTATCGCGATACAGGAAATCTTGAAAAACCCATTTGTATAAATTATATTACAGCACGACAGAGTTTGAAATTTCATTAATTTATTAATTTATTTATTTATTTATTTATTTATTTATTTATTTAGTTATTTCATTATTCATACTTTTTTTTTTTCCTGTTTACATAAAAACTTTTGTCGCATTATTCGAGATATAAGTATAAACAAACATGTACTTCTCTATTGAAAGTGAACATTCTATTCTTATTGTATCGGGGGATATATTTTATTTAATCTATAGATATGTTTTTTTTAACGGTTGAGCGGACACTTATCATTATCATCAAACAATTTGTAGAAATGAAAAAATGGGGAAAAAAAAAAAAAACGTTGATCTCACGAAGATTATTGCAGATATAAATAGCAAATTGATCGACAGCCATTTTATTGCACGCTTTCTCAGAAACAATTCCATATAACAGCACGTACGTTTACACAAAACGCAATTACAAAATAATTTATCACGTCTTTCTTCTTCTCCTCTTGACTCCATTAAAAAGACCAAAAATAAAATAAAAACTCCTAACAATAATTCAATTATAAAAAATGAATTGATATGGCAATGAAAATAATACCCGTCATATTAAAACAATGATTGTTGAAATTTTCAAGCGTATATTCTTGTAAATATATTTATCATGATGTATACACCAAAGATGGTTATTTTTTAAATGACGTTCATTTGTTGTTCATGAGTGGCAAATGGGATTCTCTCAAGGCTCTTATATATATAAAGAAGCCTATCATATTGAATACGCCAACTCTGTATGTGAAAATTTCATCCATTTATGGACTAACACCAAAGGGAAAATTAAAGTCGAGAGTTTTGTTTTTTGCTACGTGTGGACATTTTATATGCAGATTATATCCTTCTACAAAAATGTACATATATACATGTCCACAAATGGTTGCATACATATATATATGTATATATATATATATATATATACAGATAGATGTGAATAAAATCGAAATGTGGCTACGGTTTCGCAGGAAGAGATAGTGCACAATTCACAATGTCTTTAGAAACGTGCCTCTCTCGCATCTAAAGCAACATGGAAACTATTCCACGTCACAGACCATTGTTCCAACATAAACGCACACATGGATATGTATACATATATATATATGTATGTATGTGTACTTAAATCGTCCTTGTTGTTACGAAGTATAAGCGCAAAATGTGTCTCATCAACGCGTACGTATATAATTATTTCAAATGTATATAAACCAGGAAAGGAATTAAGAAAAAAAAACTCAGATATATACGTTGTCGGTGTCAGTCTCTTGATTTCACATCAAATCTCCTGTCCCCTGAAGCCTCGCGTGATATGAGAATGTATTCATTATAAATTAAACAGGATTAAAAAGCAAAATTTAGCAATGAATAAATAAATAAATAATATTGTATGTTGATAATTTAGCCGTTTATTCTTTTATTTCTACTGCATTTTATTATCTGTAGTTTGTGTGTATGTATATGTGAATGTAATGTATTATTGTGCTGTTTTGAGATGGTTATTCGAGGTGGTTATTGAGAATCGTTCAAGGTAGATATGAAAAAAAAAAAAAAACACATTAATTTATAATATATTTGTTGTATTATTGAACTTTTAAATGCAAATTGCATTATCAATTGTTTATCACATATCAATTCTATTTGTTTCATCGGTAATTAATTAGAATTGGATGGAAAAAAAAGCGACAATACAATTAATGATGTGTATTCCGTATAATACAGTATCTTGTTGAATTAGACTGAAAGAAAAAAAAACATGATTAAAAAAACAATATACTCGTATATATGTATATATTTATTATATGAATTGAGGCATATATAGGTGTTCGGTGTCCAGAACACGATGATGACTAATGGCACGACAGGTATCGATCCCAGTATAGGGACAGGTGTTATGCAGACAACCCACTTCCGGTTATAACATACAGTCTAATTCCGTCCGCTCATAATCTAATGGAAAAAAAAAGAAAAAAAAAATGAATGAAACAAAATAAAAATATTTTTCATTTCCATTTTTTGTTCTCAAAATTAAAATATATTTTTGTTTTCTTTACGGATATGTTTGCAGGGAGAAAGTTGATAGAGGGGAAAGTACGTCCCTGTATAGAACTCCATGATATAGTTTACATATAATCGTTTGAAAATAAATTCGTGTAGTAGCGATTCACAGGCGCCGGAAAAAAAAACGAATACATGTCTGTTTATCCAAATGTAACGATAAAAACGTAGATATGTGCAATTGTATGTCTATGTATGTATGCATATGTATATAAATATTGTATATGCCTGGGCGGTAAGTTGGTAATGCTTGGGTTAACACCAAGTTCAAGGTGGCACATCAGATTTTACCCTGAGGCCATTGCGTGTTTAACTTTCAAATGTACTTCTCTTTGTCGTTTTCAAAAATCATAGTTGTCTAGGATATTATTATGTACAAATTTTGATTTCAATATTGCGCGTGTGTTTTAATTATGTCATGATAATTGATATGTGTATCGTGATACACATATCATGACATAATGATATTTTTGTTACTTCGATATTATATGGAATAATATTAGCATTCATAAATAATTATTTTTTTTTTCATTTTGGATAGATATTTTTGATTGGATATTTCGTTCACCTATACATAAAAATTATTCATTCGGACTGATACACATCCAATATATCCAGCGAAAAAACACGTATACGAATATTAAATCGTTTCCACGTCTTTGCATTTTCATTTTTTTCATATATATAAATTTTAACTTTCAATAAAACTTAACTTTCGTTGCAATATCAGGCGTGAAACACTCAATTTTTCATTAATAGCATAAAAATATCTGTAGTATATTAATTAACAGTGATGTGAAATGCCAGAAAATCCTTGAGATGTTTATTATTATTTTTTAACATGAGTCATGATTTTTTATTTATAAATATTGAATTTTTTATTTTTATTTTCCTGTTTGTTTTTGTACAATATTTTAAAATAACTACTGCATTTTGTATTGTTTTGTGTGCGTGTATATAACGTACCTTCATTTCATTCTTGAGAATGCTTGAATGAGTCATAACAACAATATATTATACCAATTGTATCGTTTAGTATATAGTTGCGTGCGAAGCAGGAAAAGTGTCGTTACAACACTCGAATATCAATCGGTTCGTGTATAACGTTTATTTGATGATGAATGAATAAAATCACTTTGGCACCCTGCCCACACACACACATACATAAGCAGGATATACACCTTTAGATTTCGAAATTAATATATATATATGTTAAAATATCCTTCGATATTATGGTGGACAAATATTTCTTTGAAAATTTTAAAGCTGACAAAGGTAGAAAAAAAAAGCAGAATATCAATATATTAAATTACGTCATTATTCGATAATGTTCTTTAATTAATTTGTCCAAAATTTGCATAGAAAATTTATTCAAAGTCATGAATTGAAATGTTTTTTTTTTTTAAATTGAAATGTTGAAAAAGCAGATTGAAATATATTTTCACCAAGTGTCCAATAACTATTATCATAAAACATTTTCTGGCAATACGTTATTTATGCATTTGTTCAATTTCATATTTTTCACTCTCTTCAGCGATGGCAATGATAAAAAAAATGATATTGCTAAATCTATTTCAAATAAAATTGTAAATCAATTTTCACGGATTAGTAAAACAATGGACTGAGAGAAGAACTATATTAAAAAAGTGACCGTATAATTTTTTTCGTGATACATGTGTAATTTTTCACTAATTTTAAGTAAAATAATATCTTGTCATAAGTAAAAGATTTATTTCTGCATCGTTGAAGCTTGACAATGCAAGTAATTTTTCTACTTAGAAGAAGAAAGCTGACTTGTGATAAGAGAATTTTTTTACTTAAATACCGACCAAAACTTTTCATGTAAGTTTTTTGCTATTTGGATTCGGAAAAAACAATTCTCTCTGTGTTTTTGACCCGTCGCAAATTAGCAGTCTACAATCATTCTGAAAATTATACAATTTATATTGAACATTGACAGACTGACAAACAAAAATGATCAAAACAATATTTTTCGAACTTTGGAACTTTAAAAACATCTGCGTCATCCAAAGTCAAGTTTCTGATGATTCCAATCTACCATTCTATCACGGAATTCTGGGAAATAACAATAAATTAGTTGGATCGCAGTATACTTTGGAATTTTTATCAAACACTAGTGTTTGAGACGTGCCTAAAAAGCATAAAATTAATTACACATACATAATATAAATAAATATATTAATATGCCTATCAAGATTCAGGAACGTATAAAAAACCTATAAGTGAAGAAATTGGATTTGTTATTATACGAAACATGATCAAGTATTATATACAATTATTTGATGATATTTTACAAATATTTGTGGTTTTAAAATTGTTTGACAGCAATAACAATTATCAATTTCGAAATCGATAGTACAATCGAATTTAATTATTTATTGCAAATCAATTTCACTTGTTTCACCATAATCAATTAAAATTGCGGAAATGTCACAACAGTACAATTGGCAATATGCCAGTAATAAAGAAAAATTCAAATTTTATGAGAGCTTCGTACGCCTGAAAACTATTTATGTGTAGACGACAAATCGAAAGTGTAAAAAAGAGCCAAGTATGCTTCTCTAATAAATACCATTATATTTTTCATGAAAGAAAAATGTATCGATAAGTTCATAATAAAATGTCGGAATCAACAACAGATCACGGTGAATTGGACTGATAATATCGATAACAAACGAGAATTGCGAAAAAATAGATAGGAATAAATATCAATTTCATCTGACCGCAGCAATATTTTATAAAAAAAAAAAAATATTAATTATCTAATTGAAATAAAAAAAATTTCATATTCATTACATCGTAATCTTTAAAATTATAATTCTAATGGCAACCAGTGAAAAAGAAACTAATCAATACAAAATTCAACTACCAAACGCACTTTGACAAAATCGAATTCACATCCCTATTAATTTAAATGCAAAAAAAAAATAAAAAAAAAAAAAAAACAATTCAATTCTCACATTCACGTTGTAATATGCATTTTTTTTTATCTAAACATAAACATATTTTTTCTCGTAACATATCCCATACTCCCACACACCGTTCTTATATGTATCCACACGCAACTCATACAAGCCTTGTCTTTCAACAACACCATAGCGCTTATGGTGCGTTCACACCACCACAATCATCATCAAGAATACTTATTACCGGTCCCATAGGTTAGTCTATAAAACAGTTGAAGCAACTCATCCGCATGTCGACGAGAATATGACTCTGAACCTATCCCTTCTCTCCTACTCCCTCTATTCATGTTTCCACCTTTTACCCGTAACAACACTCGTTCTCCAATGACTTTTCCTCCTTTGCTACCTTTGCAAGAATACCTCAACCATCTCCACCATCACGATTATCCATATATATATATATATATATTTATATACACCCAGTGTTTTTATCCCCACTGTAAACTGCCAGCACTCGTTGGATCTTCTTTCTTTCTTATTTTTATTTCCTTTTATACCCGGCCTTTTTCTTTCTTTTTATATACGCCTGCCGCTTTTACCTTCCTTCCTTTGCTCTCTTCCAATGTGTACGTGTAGATATATATATATGTATATGTATGATACTTGTAACAGAGCATCGTCACAAGTAGTAGACTCTCTCTCTACTACAATACTTATAGACGTTTGAATGTACGCGAGGCTTGAGTCCAATTCGAGGCATCGCGGACACACAACCGGTTGTTGTGTTGTGTTGTTGCTTGCAAGCGACTTCGCCCGCTCTCTTTAATCAATATAATATTCTATCCAAGTTATATATTTCCATTTGATAATATCCCAACTTTAAATTATATATTTTAATGTTATTGTGTTTGATTCGTTGATTGTTTGTGACTGTTGTGTATTGATATTAATCAATTTTTGTGTATATCGAATTTTTTTATGTCACCAGTGATTATATTATATCATTTATTTATTTTATTGATTTTTCTTTTATTACCTCTGTGAATGTGTATTGAATTTCACTATTTTCTATTTCAAATTTGTGTTCGGTCGTGATTTATTTGTGTGTTTTTTTTTTTTTTTTTTTTTATTCCAAGTGTAGTGTCAATTTTTTTGTTAATTTTCTTTTATCTTCGTTCTTTTTTCTTTTTTTTTTTTTCAAGAAAAATATATTTCTAGGCAGAGACTCTTTTTCACGATTTCTTTCTGCAGTCATGTTGATACTACCAGACATAAAGCTTCAGGTAAAATAGCGCCATAATTGCAACTTCCGGTTCATTGCCTTCTTGACTTCTTAAAGAAAAAAATGTTTTTCTCTTTGTTTAATCCACTACAATTTTCTTCAGGCTCTCTCTCACACATACGCACATGAATACATATAAATAATTCTTTTGTTTATTTCATATACAATTAAATAATTGAAATTGTTACAAGATTCATCTCAATTTTTATCCAAACAACAATGTTTACATTTTTTATTTGCTCCCAGTAGTTTGTCCTCCAATTTTCTTATTTTCTTTCTTGCTATTTTTCCTTTATTTTCTTTTTATCGCATCTCTTTTCAATTTTTTCAATGTATCTTATTGCGCTCTTGTATAAATTGCTCGCACGACGCGTCAGCCGTTACGCCGCTGATTACACGAGTTCGCTGACTAGCTCCAAAGCGCCTATGTATTTACGACAGCGTACATATATATATATATATATATAAAAACAGAGGTGAATGTATATAGATATATAAACTAAAGTGTTAAGATTCTATAAAAGCGGAGGAACAACACGCACATTACACGGCAAACTGAATGCAATTCAAGCCACTTCGTAACCATACAATTTAAATTGTTTCATAATAACCACCACAACTGTTGTAAATGTCCTGCGCTATCCTTAATTAGTGATCATTCATACGTAACCCATGCTTATAAATATATATATATATATATATATATGAATATATATTAGCGAGAGAGTAACGATATGTGACAGGTGGATGGACTTTTATGCAATCGGCAATAGTGACAATATGTCCGTTTGAAAAATGGTACGAACCCGCAATGCATTCACGCAATGATCGTTATGCAAAAAATTTTTCATTTACATCACCACCATCATCATCATCATCATCATTATTATTATATATTTTTTTTTT